>CAXKVI010000175.1:0-98777 GCA_964058755.1 Campiglossa producta
ATGAAGTTGGCGTGCCACTCAATATTTTCCAAAATACGTCCGCGACCAAATTTTTGATTTCACAGATTAATTACGAATAATTTGCGATAAAATCACGTGCAAATAGTTTTTCCTAAGATAGGTTTTCAAAGGTGGCACGCTAACTTCATGTGAAGTTGACGGTGCACTAACAAAAAAAAAAAATTTTTTTAATTTTTTAAATATGTCATTTAATTACGGCGAATTTCCGGCAAAATCACGTGCAAACATTTTTTCCCTAGCAGGTCCCTAAGGTAGTTTTTCATGTGAAGTTGACGGTGAAGTTGACGGTGCACTATAAAAAATTTTTTTTTTTTTTAATTTTTTAAATATGCTATTTAACTACGGCTAATTCACGGCAAAATCACGTACAAATATTTTTTCTCTAGCAGGTCCCTAAGGTAGTTTTTCAAAGGTGGCACACTAACTTCACATGAAGTTGGCGTGCCACTCAATATTTTCCAAAATACGTCCGCGACAAATTTTTTGATTTCACAGAGTAATTACGGATAATTTGCGATAAAATCACGTGCAAATAGTTTTTCCTTACCTGTTCCCTAAGATAGGTTTTCAAAGGTGGCACGCTAACTTCATGTGAAGTTGGCGGTGCACTAACAAAAAAAAAAAAAAATTAATTCTTTTTTCAATTTTTTAAATATGTGATTTAATTACGGATACTTCACGGCAAAATCACGTTCAAATATTTTTTCCTTAGCTGGTTCCTAAGATAGGTTTTCAAAGGTGGCACGTTAACTTCATGTGAAGTTGGCGGTGCACTAACAAAAAAAAAAAAAAATTTTTTAATTTTTTAAATATGTCATTTAATTACGGCGAATTTCCGGCAAAATCACGTGCAAACATTTTTTCCCTAGCAGGTCCCTAAGGTAGTTTTTCATGTGAAGTTGACGGTGAAGTTGACGGTGCACTATAAAATTTTTTTTTTTTTTTAATTTTTGAAATATGCCTTTTAACTACGGGTAATTCACGGCAAAATCACGTACAAATATTTTTTCTCTAGCAGGTCCCTAAGGTAGTTTTTCAAAGGTGGCACACTAACTTCACATGAAGTTGGCGTGCCACTCAATATTTTCCAAAATACGTCCGCGACAAATTTTTTGATTTCACAGATTAATTACGGATAATTTACGACAAAATCACGTGCAAAGGTTTTATCCTAGCTGGTCTCGAAAGTAGTTTTCCAGAAGTGGCACGCTAACTTCATGTGAAGTTGGCGGTGCACTACCAAAAAAATTAATTTTTTTTTTTTTTTTAATTTTCCAAATATGCCACTTAGTTACGGCTAATTTACGGCAAAATCACGTGCAAACATTTTTTCTCTAGCAGGTCCCTAAGGTAGTTTTTCAAGGGTGGCACGCTAACTTCACGCTTCACATGAAGTTGGCGTGCCACTCAATATTTTCCAAAATACGGCCGCGGCAAAATTTTTGTTTTCACGGATAATTTACGTATAAATTACGGCAAATTATCCACTAGTTACTTTTTTGCCACGTAAAAGTTGTCTTGCCAACTTCAGAGAGGTAAAAAACTCGACTAGAGAGGGGAGATAACCATTTATTTTAGAGCACAGCTCATCAACGGAAGTACCACTTGCCAATATCGTGCAATCGTCTGCGTAAGAAACAATCGTAACTTCTTCTGGTGGAGGAGGAAGCTTCGAAATATAGAAGTTAAATAATAACAGGGAGAGGACACCACCCTGTGGTACCCCTTGTTTTATCTTCCTGGCTTTAGATTTTTTGTTTCTGAATACAACAGACGACCAACGACCACTGAGATAATTGGCGGTCCAACGCTTTAGACAGGGGGGGAGTGACGAGTCTTCCAAATCAGCTACAAGTTGCCCATGATTTACTGTGTCAAAAGCTTGACTCAAATCAAGTGCAACTAGAACCGTCCTGTCATTAGGCCTGTTTTGATTTAGACCGTCAGTTATCTGAGTGTTTATGACATTTAGAGCAGATGTTGTGCTCCTACCTTTCCTGAAGCCATGTTGGTGCTCAGCTAACATCAAATGTGATGTATAGAGCGGGAGTAAGACCACTTCAAGTGTCTTTACTACTGGCGAGAGGAGTGATATCGGGCGATATGACTCCCCAACGTTAGCTGGCTTGCCAGGCTTTAGTAGTGGGATCACAGTTGCCTGCTTCCATTTGTCGGGTATGACAGCTGTGATCAGAGACATTTTGAAGACGGCAGTTAAATATTTAACTCCCGCTAGGCCGATATGCTTTAGATGCACCATGGCTATGCCATCAGGGCCGATGGCTTTGGAATTTTTGGCCTTCCGGATGGCCTCTTGAACCTCTGTAGTGGTGATGGGAAGGGGGGCATAGGTTTTGTGTTTATGCGCGCGCCTGAAGATTCCACGTCTTGTCCTGTCTTGCGCAGGGTGTGGGACATATTGTCCACAAAAAGCCTGCGCACATTTCCTGGGGTCATTTAATGTCTTGTCACCAAAGGTAATGTCGACATTTTTTGGTGGACCCGAAGGATTCGACAAGGACTTGACGGTGGACCATAATTTCCCAACACCGGTAGAGAGGTTACAAGACCTGTGGTGTTCCTCCCATTTGGTTTGTTTGTGTACGTTAACCAGCCGTCTGATTTCCACGTTGAGATTGATAAATAAAATAAGTTATTTCGTAGAATAGAACAATTTAGTTTTAATTATAAGCAAAAATAAACTTTAAATTCCACGAGGCTGTTTGCACGTAGAAGTATGTAAAAAAGAAAAAGAAAAAATTTTGACAGGTTGAAGTAGATAACTATAATAGTGTTGCCATGTAACTAAAATATACAATCTATTTCAACAGAGATCACCGATCTGTGGGTCAGAAG
This sequence comes from Campiglossa producta, assembly GCA_964058755.1. Taxonomy (NCBI): domain Eukaryota; kingdom Metazoa; phylum Arthropoda; class Insecta; order Diptera; family Tephritidae; genus Campiglossa; species Campiglossa producta. Next base: position 2,878 of record CAXKVI010000175.1, read on the forward strand.
GATCGATGTTGCGTATGAGGTCACGTTCGTTGGCCAAGGCTGCGGCCTCAGCTGGGAAGTTAGGCCTAATATCTTTTATCCTACCAGCTGGTATAAAACGGGCTGTAGCCTTTTTAATGACCTCACGTGTGTTACGCTCGCCAACGTGTACGTCAGTGGGAATGGGAAGATCACCAAAGGAGCTCTCCGTGAATTCCAAAAAGCCGACCCAATTAGCCTTTTTGAAATTCACGTATGTTCTTTTCTCCGAATTAATGAAATCCGTGGCACGATCGACGGACATGATGATAGGCAGGTGGTCGGATGACAAGGCCACCATAGGTTGCCAGTTTATGCTGTTAATTAACCCCGGGCTAACAATAGTTAGGTCCGGGGAGCTACTGCAGTTAACAGCCATCCTAGTTGAGGAGTCTCCGTTCACAGTACAGAAAGAGGAGTTATCAATTTGCTCGGCTAATTCCCGTCCTCTGCCGTCCACCGAAAGGTGTGAATGCCACATATCATGATGGGCATTCAAATCGCCCATGATGATACGGTTATCGCCACAAAGAAACGCCCTAAGGTCAGGACGATATCTTCTGGGGCAGCAGGTGACGGGAGGAATGTATATATTGATTAGCTCGTGATCAACACCACCAGCTTGTATAACTATACCCTGACACTCTAAGGGTAAGTCTCTTTGGTCAGTGTTGATATCAAATTCCCTATACTGCACCGTATGGTGAACAAGGAACGCGAGACCACATCCGCCGTCTGTACGGTCATGCCGGAGTACGTGGTAGCTTCCACTCGCTCGGGGATTCGAGTGGGGGCCAAGTTTTTTCTCCTGGATTGCAGAAATTTTGATTTTATGTAGCTGCATAAATGTGGTTATCTCCGCTATCTTGCCGGTCAAGCCGTTGCAGTTAAATTGCAACAATTTAAATTGCGAAGGAGAGGCGATGGTCACTCTGGGAGGTAAAGACTCATGTGTACGCCTAGATGGTGGTAGGCTATGTCGCGATATTGATCTCCGTTGCAGTCCTGAAGCCGGCGGATTTCGTTCATTATTCGATGAGTGTACATCCGTCGGCGTTGAGGGCTGCACAAATCGACAGCAAGGCGCGACGAACACATCAGTCCAGAGATTTCTGTTTGCGAGCCCAGAACATATGCGTAGGTGACATAGGCCTAGACAGGAGTTGCACTTGACCGATGCATGCCACAGACGCATATATCCTATGCCGACATACAGTGCACGAAGAATGAGGGACCAGAAGTTGATGGACTTGACTTGCATTCGTGCTAGTGCCGGAAGAAATTAGTAAAGGGTTTAGAGACGAAGGCTGAAACTCAGTAGTGTTAAAAGCATCAACTGATGTGCTACGAAGAAAGCAGCCATGAGTGGATGCTTGAGATGTTGATGCACTAGGAAGCAAGCTACAGCCGGGAACACACATGTTCTGCTGGGAAATATAAGTATTGCAGGTCGTGGAGACTTGATTTATAGAGGGCGATAAAGCAACATTTGACCGTCGCTTGCCTCGGGACGTCCTAGGACGTGAACAGCAGGGCGCCACAAAACTTTTGTAGAAACTAATGGGCCGGTGTGTTTTAGGATCTGGATGAGGAGTATGATTCGCTCATAAAGAATCACACTTGGATGCTGGTTGATCCACCACAAAATGTAAATATAATTCATAATCGCTGGATATACAAAATAAAAGAGAAGAGTGATGGAACTGTTGACCGATACAAAGCTCGCCTGGTGGTCAGAGGTTTTACACAGTGCTACGGAGTTAATTATACGGAAACATTCAGTCCTGTTGTAAGATTTACTTCGATTCGTGCTTGTTTGGCCTTGGCAGCGAATCGTGGAATGAAAATTGTGCAGTTTGATGTGAAAACCGCATTTCTGTATGGCGATTTAAAAGAAGAGGTATACATGAAACAACCAGTTGGATACGAAGATGGATCGAAAAGGGTGTGCAAGCTAATTAAAACTTTGTATGGATTGAAGCAAGCCTCCAGGTGCTGGAACGAAAAATTTACACGATTCATAAAAATGTTTAATTTTGAAGCATGTAAAGTTGATGCCTGTGTTTTCGTTCGAAGAGAAGGCGATGAGGTTACAACATTAGCTATTTACGTCGATGATGGTTTAATAACTTCGACAAGTGAAGAGAGCATCAAACCAGTTATTGATTTCTTATAATGCCATTTTGAAATAAAAATTGGAGAAGCAAACTACTTCTTAGGATTCGAAATCAATCATAGTGCAAATGGATCAAATCATTTATGTCAACGTGCGTATGCACGTAAGGTTGTAAATCGGTTTGGTCTTCAAGATTCAAACCCCGTTTCGACACCAGCCGATAACTCGCAACGTTTAGAAAATTCAATTAAACCAACGCCAGTTAAGTTTCCATATCGCGAGGCCGTGGGTTGCCTTATGTATCTAAGCATGGGTACAAGGCCGGACATCACATACGCAGTTTCATTGGTCAGTCGTTTTTTGGAGAACCCTTCATGAACATGTTACAGCTGTGAAACGGATCATAAGATACAACAAAGGAACGGCCGACTATGGTATATTTTTAACAAAGTCTAACAATTTTAGTTTATATGCTTTCAGTGACTCAGATTTTGCGATGGATCTAGCAAATCGGAAATCGACTTCGGGTCAATGTTTTATGTTGGGTCAAGCTGTAATCAGTTGGAACTCTGAGTTACAAAAATGCGTTGCGCAATCTACTGCAGAGGCAGAGTACATAGCGGCATCAGAAGCAACACGCGAGCTGGTGTGGCTGACAAGGCTCATGAAGGTGTTAGATGAACGTTTTCGTAATGATATTCCGGCACTGTATGTTGATAATCAAAGTGCAGTAAAGCTTGTGAAAAATCCGGTATATCATAAGCGTACGAAACATATAGATGTTCGTTATCATTATATTCGTTATAAATTTGAAAGAAATAAAATAAAAGTAAAGTTTTTACGAAGGCCTTGCCTAAAACTCGATTTGAATTTTTAAGAAGCAAACTGAACATTGTAAAATCTAATATCTTTAAACGAGTTAATCTTGTATATTTGTATATTTGTATGTTCGGACTATCTCGAGAACCGCTTGACCGATTGGGATGAAATTTGGCACAAAGATAGTATGATGGATTCTAAGACTACTCACTTTAGGGTTGCCACTTGGGGCGGTTTACAGGGTTGCCACCTATCCCATTTTTTTTTTTAATTATGGAGCAAGATATGCCAATATGGGTATCATATGAAAGGTATTTTCGGCGAGATACCAACTAAAATATTTTCAAGTAGAGTTGCCACCTAGGGTTGCCACCTTACCACAATATATTTGTATATCCGGTACTATCTCGAGAATCGCTTGACCGAATTGGCTGAAATTTGGCATGGTGATAGTATGATCGATTTTAAGACTACCCACTTTAGGGTTGCCACTTGGGGCGGTTTACAGGGTTGCCACCTATCCCTTTTTTTAATTATGGAGCAAGATATGCCAATATGGGTATCATATGAAAGGTGTTTTCGGCGAGATACCAACTAAAATATTTTCAAGTAGGGTTGCCACCTAGGGTTGCCACCTTACCACAATATATTTGTATATCCGTTACTATCTCGAGAATCGCTTGACCGAATTGGCTGAAATTTGGAATGGTGATAGTATGATCGATTTTAAGACTATCCACTTTAGGGTTGCTACTTGAGGCGGTTTACAGGGTTGCCACCTATCCCATTTTTTTTTAAATTATGGAGCAAGATATGCCAATATGGGTATCATATGAAAGGTACTTTCGGCGAGATACCAACTTAAGTATTTTCAAGTAGGGTTGCGACCTAGGGTTGCCACCTTACCACAGTACTATCTCGAGAACCGGTTGACCGATTTGGATGAAATTTGGTATGGTGACAGTATGAAGGATTCCAAGGCTATCTACTTTAGGGTTGACATTTCGAGTAGTTTACAGGGTTGCCACCTATCCCATTTTTTTAATTATGGAGCAAGATATGCCAATATGGGTATCATATGAAAGGTACTTTCGGCGAGATACCAACTTAAGTATTTTCAAGTAGGGTTGCGACCTAGGGTTGCCACCTTACCGCAGTACTATCTCGAGAAGCGGTTGACCGATTTGGATGAAATTTGGTATGGTGACAGTATGAAGGATTCCAAGGCTATCTACTTTAGGGTTGACATTTCGAGTAGTTTACAGGGTTGCCACCTATCCCATTTTTTTAATTATGGAGCAAGATATGCCAATATGGGTATCATATGAAAGGTATTTTCGGCGAGATACCAACTAAAATATTTTCAAGTAGGGTTGCCACCTAGGGTTGCCACCTTCACAATATATTTGTATATCCGTTACTATCTCGAGAATCGCTTGACCGAATTTACTTCCAAGTAGGTTTGTCACCTAGGGTTGCCCGCACTATATTTCTATATCCGTTACTATCTCGAGAACCGCTTGACCGATTTGGATGAAATTTGGCACAGTGATAGCATGCCTGATTCTAAGACTATCCACTTAGGTGTTGCCACTTGGAGGGCAACCTATCTAATTTTTTTTTTTTTAATATTGAATAAAATATGCGAATATCGGTATCAAATTAGAGGTATTTCCGGCGACATATCAACTAAAATATTTCTAAGTACAGTTGCCATCTAGGGTTGTCACCTTATCGCAGTATATTTGTATATCCGGTAGCATCTCGAGAACCGCTTGACGGATTTTGATGAAATTTCGCATAGGGATAGTATGCGATTTCTAAGGCTATCCAGTTGGATGTTGTCATTTGGAACGGCTTACAGGGTTGCCATATCTCTCAATTTTTTTAAATTATGAACCAAGATATGCCAATATGGATATCAAATGAATATGGATATTTTGGGATCAATTTCTGATAATTTTGGGATAATTCTGGGGTCATTTTCGGATAATTTTGGGATCAAAAGATCCTTTTTGAGCGTAATTTTAAGGTAATTTTCGAATTATTTTGTTATCTTTTAGATTTTGAGATCGTTTAGGGTCATTTTGGGATTTGTAAAAACTTGCAAACAGAACAGCTATTACTTTTTTATTGGTTAGTAACTCAAAGTTAGAAGTTTTCGTTGTAGTCTTGCTATGTTGCGATCAGCTGTTTTTCACTTGCAGTTTTTACTAAGTGATTTACTTCCAACAGAAATTTTAAGCTTTAAAACTTGAAACTTGAGCTTTCTAACTAAAAATGTTTTGCATCACCGAACGCTTTTCAGTAAACTTTTACAAAATTTTCGAAAATGTTATCGACACCGAACAAAAGTACTATTTGCTTAACTACTAAACAACAGATGTCGGTGTGGTATTTAGTTTGACATTTAGTTCAGCTATTGACCACACATTTCACCAAGGCAAGTTAGTTTGACATCTAATTACTTATGTCATTTAAACGCCAAAAAATTACTGTTATTTGTGAAAGTTTGAAAGTGGTGAAACTAAACAGAAAAGTTATTTATTTATTGAATAAAACCTATATAAAATTGAAATATAAAACAGAAAAGTAAGTACCTAAAGTGATACAATATGTTTGCTAATGAATCGACGAGTGAAAACACGAAGCCAACACCTCGTTGTTGCGTAATCTGGACGTGACCGAAGGCCTATGTAATGGTGTACGACTCATTGTGACAAGCCTTTGCAACAACATAATAAAAGCGAAAATTGTTACCGGCGAACAATCGGGAAAAGAAGTACATATACCAAGAATCACTCTCGATTCCTCAAAGGGGCAGCTCGGTTGTACCATGCAACGTCATCAATTCCCTGTGAGACCAGCATTTGCCATGACTGTACATAAAGCTCAAGGCCAAACATTTGAATTCGTTGGAGTGGACCTCAGCTCACCAGTTTTTATGCATGGTATGCTATATGTGGCTTTTTCGAGGGTTAAGCGACCAACTACTTTGAAAGTACAAGAAAATCAGCGGCGTACCCGAAACATGGTGTGGAAAGAAGTATTGAATTAAATCTTAAATTTGAATTGCTAAATATTGAATATCTATATGTATTTAAATAAATTAAAAAAAAAAAAATTTGGTCGATACATCGAGCCTTAACCGTCAAACAGGCTTAATTCAATTGATTCTGACTTTTGTTCTTTTTGCGGTTAGTGTTCGATATGTTTTGATATGTTTTGAAATGTGTGGGAAAAATATAATGTTGGTAAGTAAGAAAAATACCGAGCAAAGCTCGGTCACCCAGGTATTTAAATTTTTAATGTAGCTTATTTGATTTTCTGAAAAATATTTCAATTTGAAACTTTTTGCATTTGTTTTAATTGATTTTTTTTATTAAGTAGAAAAATGTAATTAAAAGATGGGAGTGTTGAACAATATCACCCCACATACCGTACTTATGTATATTGAATGTCACCCCACCTATTGTACTTATGTATATTAAAACGGTACTATGTTTTACTGTGTGAATTTACTTATATGAAATATGAATTCCAATAAACAAGTTAGTTCACTTATTTAACTCAAACGAATCGGGTCGTGTGTTCTTTATTCAGAACATTGCGCATTATATTGCCATGAAGATGCTGAAACATCTAGACCAGGAGGGACACAAATACTTAGCGGCTCTATTCAGTCTTTCACTGAACACCTTCGTCATTCGTGAAATATGGAAAAAGGCGAGAGTGGTTCCATTACTAAAACCTAGAAAACCGGCAAACATAGGCGATTCATATCGCCCTATATCACTTTTGTCGCCGGTAGTGAAGACGCTAGAGTCCATTTTGCTCCCGTATTATACTGCAAATCTGCACCAGGCTAGTCATCAACATGGCTTCCGTAAGCTGCACAGAACCACCACCGCACTCAATGCCATTACAACGCAAATAAATAGCGGCCTAAATCAAAACCAACCAAATCACAGGACTGTTTTAGTGGCACTTGACCTGTCGAAAGCTTTTGACACAGTCAACCATGCCACTCTCATACAAGATCTGTTTGAAACACAGATGCCTGATGGGTTAAAGAGATGGACCGCTCATTACTTGAATGGACGGCAGGCGTCGGTTAACTTTAGAAACGCAACATCAAAACCTAGACCTATTAGACAAGGGGTGCCACAGGGTGGTGTCCTGGCCCCGGCACTTTAACTTCTATCTATCGAAGATGCCCCCACCACCAGAGGGCGTCACCGTCGTTTCATATGCCGACGACTGTGCAATAATGGCGACGGGAAAGGGCCCCTATACTGATAAACTCTGTGCGAAAATCAACGGCAACCTCTGCGACCTTTCCAGGTTTTTCAATGAGCGAGATCTGACGATATCTCCAACTAAATCAACGGCGACGTTTTCACGACATGGACGCACCAGGTGAGAAATGAATTAGACATTTTCGTTGATGGCACTAAGCTACCAACTGTCAACCACCCCAAGTTATTAGGGGTGACACTGGATAATACTTTCTCATCTGCTGGTCATGTGTCTGCAATGGTCTCAAAGGTACGTGGTCGCAACAAGATCCTCAAGTCACTTGCCGGCAGTACTTGGGGAAAAGACAAAGAAATGCTGCTGACTACATATAAGGCCATTGGCCGACCAGTCTTTGACTATGCTGCACCCATATGGTCGCCTAATGTACATAACACCAACTGGACGAAGTTACAAGTCTTCCAAAATACTGCCATCATAACAGCTACGGGATGTCTCCTCATGTCTTCCGAGTCTCACCTCCATCAGGAGGCAAAACTGCTCAATGTAAAAGAGCACGCGGAAATGCTGAGTAGGCAATTCCTTCTGAACTGCCACAAGCCAGCACATCCAAACCGTCATCTTTTGGACATAGATTCGCCCCCGAGAGACATAAGGAAACATCTCCGTAAGCATTATGATGAGATCCGGCATCATATTACCTTGCCGTTTGATCTGCAGAATCATAAGCGGGCTCTAACCGACATCCACACCGAGTCGGTAGACACTTTTGTCGGATCTCTACCTGTGAATCCCGTTCTGAACAGTCCTCCACCGGATATTGCTGAAGAAGAACGCACCTTACCAAGGGAGACAAGAGTCACCTTGGCAAAGCTTACTTACTTAAAATAGCCTTTAACCGCCTAGGCGATTTTGTTGAGCTCATACAGCTCTTCATTATATCTTCTTCGGTACTCGCCGTCGCCAACTTTTGGCACAGCTTAGGTCTGGATATAGTGTAAGGTTAAACTCCTACTTATCCAGACTTAATGATACAATCTCAAACACATGCCCTGCATGTGGTAGGACCTCCCATGATACTCTACATCTTTAATTGTTCATCTGAACCTACTCTTCTAACCCCTCTGTCCCTCTGGACAAACCCTGTTGAAACTTCCTTGGACTCCCCTTAGAAGAGCTTGATGAAGATCTTCGGAATGATCATACACTCTAGACAGGGCAATGCATTGTTAACAACAACAACAACAACAACGCAGAAGGACTTAGCATGGTGTAGACCAATTTTACACATACGCGGTTTCGCACCGGTTTTGATTGAACCAAGGATATTATTTAGTATTTCAAATGAAAGTTTGAATTATTTCCCATGTTGCTGAATTGTCTTTACACATAGTTAATATAGCAATTAAATTTAAAAAAATTAGGTTTCTTAAAAATTTTATTATTTTAGGAAATTCTTTGCAGCTACTTATTTAAGAAATATATCATATGAAAGGTATTGAAACTACCTATCCAACGACGGTTCTGTACACTAAGAGGAATTAAGATTAAAAATTTGTTTTCTTAAACTTTGACCTTGAATAACATTTTTTGTTGTTGTTTGCCCAAAAAATAAAAAATACACCGTGATGTTCGTTATAAAAATACCTATCGATCCCAATATGTTTTTTTTTTTAGACAGTTGGAGCTATATTGCATTTGTTCCCAAAGTTCATATGAAGCATTACCTAAAATAAAAATTTCTTAAATACTATTGAACCGATTTTCAAATTTTCACAAATTTCACATTGGATAGGTCATTGAATTACCTTTCATTTGAGGTACCATTGCTTTGGGTACAAAACCGCGCATGTACAAAATTCGAAACACTTTTAAAGACATCAATCAATTTTCGTTTTGGGTTGAGTTTAGTAAACTCTGCCTTGAATTTGTTTGGTAGGGTGGACCAGAGCACAAAACAGCAAACCGGAACTTAAGTCGGCTTATATTTAACTAGAAATTTGCATTTTAAGTTGAAAATTTTACCGAGCATGACGGTATCACTTTAACCGATTTCCCGAACATTTTACACACAATTTTAATTAATATTATTAAAATGGAGATTTTCCTGCCACCCGCACCGTTTCAGGAAAAAACTATAGAAACCAGAAAATAGTAACATTAAAGGGTACACTTAGCGATGCACACGAACGCGATGCACGAATATCCACTAATACAAATTTTCGTAGTTATACGAAGCTGGTAGTGCTAAAATAACTTATTGTGCACCGTTTTATATTAGTCAAGCATAATGACTATAGTCGTATTGCCGGTTTACGTGGATATATGTACTTATGCATGTATGTATTCTGTTACTTGCGTATGCGACGCAATAGGGAATCGCTCGCACGTAATAAAGGAGATAGGAAAAAAGGCAGTGGTTAGAAATGTACGTAGATAAACGGCAAAGTTTTCAAATTCAAGAATGTATCAACGTACGTACATATATATATATATATTTTAGGGAATCAAAGTACCTCTCGAATTGTATAAAAATATTGAAAATCGGTTTGGTATTTTTCGAGTAATTGCAATTTAAAAATGCATCATATGAAGCTTGACCTTTAATAACTTTTGTTGTTGTTTCCCCTGCTAAAAAAAATACGGTTATACTCTCCTTAACTATATGTATATATCTCTATATTTTTTTTGGTATTCTGCATTTTTGCAAAATAATTCGCAAAAATCAGGGAACTTTCTAATAGGCTTAAAACTTTTACCTAAAAAAAAATCTTATATGTATATCGACCATCAGTACAATAAATATAGGATATTTGGGTTTATGACAACTTAATTAAACGTTCAAGGAATTGTGACACGCCAGGGGACTAATTTTACAAACTAGCTTATAAAAAAGGAATTGAATTTGAGTGGATATATAAATAGGGTTCAAAATTTTTATTAACTGTTGTATAGCAAGTTACTTTAAAACTTTCCGATTGATTGACTGATGACATCAAGTTGTACTACTTTTGTCACCCATATACAGTTCGTTAACTTAAATAAAAAATCCTTAGCTAAATAATGTAGGTACATAGTACAGACACAAGTTTTGTTAGGTACATAATTAAAAAATTCATAGGTAAATAATTATAACCAGTGTTGCCATAATTTTTTCAGCAATCCGGCTAGATCGAGAAAAAAACGGATAAAAAAAAATTTCGGCGAAAAAAATTATAATTTTGGCCGGAAAACCGGCCAATAAATATTTTATAATATAAAGGAGCGTTTTCTCATCTAGCCTTAAATATTAAAGTTCACGCTAAACAAAAATGTTGTATGAAAAAATTAAGATAAATTTTAAAGTTTACTTCAGAAAAGGCTCCTCTTTCATAAAAATAAGAAAGTTTCGTATACAGGTGGTTTGTATCCAAATATACAGAGCCCAGGGCAACCCCCGAATTGCGCAAGTTTATGCAATTTTTTTGTCTGTGACTGTAACAAATAAAATTTGGAATATGAGTCCCAAACTCATGGGATAATATTTTTTGATTTCCGGTCAAATTAGACATATGAAAAACAAAAATTGCGAAAAGGCAAACTTAGGTAAAGAAAGAAAACTTCAAAAGTCCCCATTAATATCATGTGGTAAAAAGTTATTTGGGCGCAAAAGTGAACATTTAGGATTTTACGAATTTTTCTCGTAAACGGCAATTTTTTCGAAAAATTACCTTCGACCAAGCTGTACACCTGAAAATTCACTATAAAAATTGACCTAGCATTTTTCTAAATTAAGCTGTCCCGGCAGACGTTGTATCTCCATCCCGATCCCTATTGCTGGCTACATATGGGGTAAAATTCCTCAAGCGGACCACCAAAAAATTCGACTTGAACGAAATTTGGTGAAAGTGATCTGCCATGTAAGCTCACTGCTTTAAAAATAATTGACTTAATGAAGGAGATTTAACGATGAGCTGTACGAGCTTTACGCAGATCTGACCATAGTCCAGCGAATTAAAGCCCAAAGGCTCCGCTGGCTGGGTCACGTCATGCGAATGGACAAAGAAGCTCCAGCCCAGAAGGTTTTCCAATCGTCACCCGAATTCGGCAGCAGAGGAAGGGGGAGGCCTCGACTGAGATGGAAACAACAGGTGGAGGATGACTTGAACTCCCTTGGGGTTTCCAATTGGCGTCAGTTATCGCTAAAAAGGAATGACTGGCGTGCTTTGATAGGCGACGGCCAAAATCGCTTAGGCGGTTAAGCGCCAATAAATGATGATGATGACTTAATGAAAAGTCGCAATAAAATAAGGCATCAGGTAACGAATATACTTGAAATAACATATCGTCGGAAGAAGTGCAAAACCGCACATCGCACTTCTGCAAAACCGCACATTCGGCATTTCTATCAAAAATGAGATTTGCCTTCAGTTCTTCTGGGTACCCGGATCCATTCATTAGTAACATAAAAATCGGGGTTTGTGAAATAGAATGTCAAAAAAATGACATTTGAATTTGACCCACCACATAGTGGCTCGTATAAAAGTTAATCAGTTTTCAGTGTCTCCTGTAAAATTTGTGCGGCTACGTATGTGCGGTCTTGCGTAATTGCGATGTTCGGTTGTGCACTTTCTCCGACGATATACTTTCATGACATAAAATGAAAAAGAAAAAAAAATGATAATAATAATGTGAGAAAAATGTAGGTATATACATTTTACAATATTTCTATATCACAATTTTCTATATCTTGCTCTGAGCTATCATAAATGTTAGATGTGTTGAACTAAGTTTATTTAAAAAAAAAAATTGTTTACTACATTGGCAAAAAAGTTAAAACAGCTAAAAAAAAAAGAAAACGGCTCGCAGCTATATTCATATTTTTCCGGCTAAATGAAAATAAACGGCTAGATATAGCCGGAAAACGGCTAAAATGGCAACACTGACTTGGTCTTACCGCCTAAAAAGTTAGGTATTGATGAAAAAAAAAAAACTAATGGCGGCGATATACCAACAGGTTATCATAACCTCTAACGAGATTTTTAACCGAGCTTCTCTTTCCAACTTGTGGTGTGTTGCTTTTGAGTTTTTCCTACAAGTTGGCGGGACCTACAGTTTTTTGCCGACTCCGAACGGCACTTGCTGAGAAGCTTTTCATGGCAGAAATACACCCGGAGAGTTAGCCAAACTACTGCCGAGGGGCGACCCCGTTTAGAAAAATCCTTTTTCTAAATAATTTTTGATGTTACTTTTGCCGGGCATCGAACCGCCACGACTTGGTGTAGAAGGCCGAAAACTTAACCGCTACACCACGGCGGCCGCCTAAAATATGAGAAAATAAGCCTTGCAAAAAATTAGCCCTCTAACTTAACCCTTAGGGGTGGCTATTTTTTTCGCCCTTTCCCATACATTTTGTATCGGGAAAAATGGAATTTTTTTTTTTCAAAGTGAATTTTCTTTCAATTTTTCAAACTTTTTTCAAAATATTTTTGCATACTCTTAAAGTGGAAACTTTGAAGCTTCCAAAATGGTATGCCATGTTCGATTATCTTAACTATTAAAATAATTACAGCCATTTAAAATTTACTATATTTTTTACGTGTTACTGTGTATGTGTGTGCAATAGTCCAAAACTCAGCCATTTTTAAATGGCTGTAATTGATTTAAGAGTTGAGATAATCGCACATGGCTTACCATATCGGAAGCTTCAACTTTAAGAGTATGTAAAAATATTTTGAAAAAAGTTTCAAAAATTGAAAGAACTTTGAAAAAAATGCCATTTCTCGCCGTACAAAATGTATGGGAAAGGGCGAAAAAAAATATCCACCCCTAAGGGTTAGGATAGGTTCAAGTGGCTGCCGTAAATGCACACCTAGGCCAGTACAAAAAGGCCCGTTGTGATACCACCAACACTAGGAAAGTCGACTTTCCCAAACCGACACCGTTACTCCTCTACGAACCATTTAGATGACTTGATGAAGGCCATCAGGTCTTTTATATCCAGCTCCGCGACCGGGCGTAGGCTATCCAGGAAGGAAACTCCTAAAAAGCGCATTCTCGCGCCGCTTATAGCTGGGCAGTTGCAGACGAGGTGCTCCACCGTTTCCTCCTCCTCATCATCTTTGCAACTCCTGCAGCATCGTCGGTAGGGCACACCTAGCCCATATCAAAATGGAGATTTCCCTTCTAGTTAGTGCATAAATGCTTCCAGACCTTTTAAGACCCCATTTTGGCCAGGTTTGTTTCCCTGGGGATTGCAGCCATCTTTCGGTGGTTTGACGGAGTGTGTGCTCCTTCAGCATTAGTTAGCATGTGGCAAACGGCATACCTAAGCACTCTTTATCCTGAAGAACCTGCTTGGTCGTGCCCTGCGTGGCAAGCTCGTCTGCCTTACAGTTTCCCTCAATGTCCCTATGTCCCGGGACCCATATGAGGTTTACGCGGTTCTGTTGGGCCATCTCCTGAAGAGATCGTCGACAGCTGAGTGTCAGTTTAGAGTAGAACGTGTAGGAGCCAAGGGATTTGATGGCCGCTTGGCTGTCGCTGAAAATAACGATATCTTCTCCGATAGCACGTTTGCTTATCCAGGCCGCGGCGTCCAGGTTTGCCGAGACTTCCGCCTGGAACCCGCTACAATGATCAGGTAGTCTGAAGGAGAGTTCAAGGTCCAAATCCCTTGAATAAACGCCTCTTCCAACTCTGCCGTCCAACTTCGAGCCGTCGGTGTATATGGAAGTGCCGCCATTTGTTTCGGGACACCGATCCGTCCTCTCCCAGTCTTCTCTGCTGGGAATGTTTATTTTGAAACAGGTATCCCCGACTGTGCTTAGAAGGAGAAAGCTGTAAGATTCCAGAATACTGGAGTGTCCAAAAGTACCCGCACCCCAGCTGGACGTTTCCCTTAGCGCAGAGCTGATCTCGCCGCTGACCGAACCCCTTCCAGATCAAGTGGCAAAATGCCCAGAATGGCCTGGAGGGCTTCGTTGGGCATAGTCCTTGGCGCACCGCTTATACAGATCATACTGGATCTATGGACTTTCCGCAACAGATTCAGGTATGTTTCCTTGCTCAGCGCAGGCTACCATACGACGACTCCATACAGCAGGAATGATCGCAGTGTAGATCCAACTGCATACTCTAGGGCTGAGACCCAATTTTTTGCCAATGGCTCTTTTGCATGTGTAAAGAGCGATGGAAGCTTTGTTACGTAACTGCCTGGTGCGGGAGAGGAGGAGTGGCGGGTCGGCATGGTTATAGCCCGGCTGAGGCTCGTCGGTATTGGGGCGCAGTTCTTGCCACTTCTCCTTTCCCAACAGTTACGAAGCAAAATTAGAGTTCATGCCTGGGGAAAGAATATGTGCAAAAAAAAGAGATAAAGATATAGAAAAAGCGGGAGAAAACCTGTCCGAGTCAGGTGGAGCCTTCCCACCCCTCCTGTTCTCGAGATGTGAACAGCGTTTCGACTCTACTATGGCTCCGCTTCCCGAGTAGAGTCCCCTTAACCCTGACTAAAGTCCGTCTTTAAGTACTTACGTTATTTCATCCTTTTCTCAACTACCCCAACTTACCATCAGTTGCCACAAGGGTAACACCTGCACCAACAAATATATGCCTTTAGCCAGACATGTTATGGACTCAATTACCTGAAGCAAAAAAATCTTCAACCCATAAACTTCAAAGACAATTTTCAAAAAATTCATTCTTAATATAAAAATTACTATTAATTATTTTCTAATCCTAACGCTTAAAAGATATTCGACTGAAAACTTCAAAAAAATTTTAGAATTCAACCAACCTAATGAGTATCTAGTTATTGGTGCACAAGCACACCTATAAATATAATTAAAATTTGTCTTTTGGGTTTTAGTTTAACAAAGCGGTTCGGTGCATATGCATTATTTTATGCATATGCTAAAAAAAATTTACGTATACAAAAAAAATCTCGCGGTGCGTAAATTAATTAGCTTAGAAAAGCTAAAAATCTGATAAAAAACAACAAAAATTTTATTTTTCCAAAATAATATATGTAGATTGGAAATGAAAATTAAAAAAAAGGCAAAAACGACCAAAGGGGTAAAAAAAAATAAACAAAATGCAGAAATGAAAAGTGAAAGTGTAAGTGAAATACTGAAACAAAAAAATGGATCACATTTTTTTGACGACAATGTCTCGAAAACAAAAAAATATGGAATTTAGTTGAGGGATCTGGGCGAGATATAAAAAATGCGCACAGCAAAAGAGTAAAAATTATAATAAAAAAATATTTTATAAAATTAAAACAATGCAAAATAAAAATTTTTTTTTTCAAATAGTTAAAAAATTCAATTTTTAAAAGTGGCAGCGTGCATGCAAGTGTTTACGCATATGCCTTAGTCGGATTCGGCACGATAGTAAAAAAAATTGTATATATAAAAAACAAAAAAAAAGACTAAAGGTAAGAAAATTCTAAATGCAATCGAACTTCTACTCACTAACTTATAAAACTAGTAAAATAAATATGTAAATAAATTCATAAATGTAAAAATTTAACAATTCAAAATTCCAAAGTTTGAAAGTTTTGTTTTTTTAAAGTTAGTTGGGTAATGCACCCTTTTAATTGTACAAAAGTGTGTGTGATGGTGGTGGTAGTAAAACTTTAAAGTTGGTGAGCACGCTGTCGCTGAGCCGAGCTTAGTTACTCTCTCTCTCTCTCTTCAGTGTTTCTGTGTTAGTGCTATGTTTTGTGCCGCCGTGTATATGTGTGGTGAGTGAATGTTTCAGAGTAGATGTTGCCAAGTAGATATTATGTTGCTGAAGCGTAGTTGATTGCGCCACCTAATGATTTCCAACACTTTGAGTGCTGCTGTGGCAATTAGTAATGTTGCTAAGGTTGACGCTGTGTTGTAAAAAATGTTGTGTTCTACCTTCTTGTGTAGTGTTTGACGTGCCGGTATGATGATAAATGTTGGTCTGATGTCGATTCCCTGTGTTTTGTATGAGTGAGTGTGTGTGCGTCTCAACATAATTTTTGGACTGGTCTCCAAAATTGGTTTTTGGCCCAAATTCTGCCTTTTGGCCAAGTAAAAATTCCTCCAAAGATTTTTAGCGCTATGTGTGTGAACGTGTGATATGATCGTTCGTTGTTGTTTTCCGTGTTTTTCTATGTGTGAATTTGTGTGTGGTTTTATGTATTTTGTTGGCGAGCGTTTATATACTTAAAACGTCGCGGCCTTCGGTTGGCTTCGTGAGCGGTGACTCTGCAGATTGCTTGAATGGATTTTTCTCGCCCTGGGGTGGCGGCTCTCCTGGCGCTGGCTAGGTTCCTCGAGAGGATTCCTAGATGTCAGGAAATTCCAAAACTATTAAAAAATTTTTTTCTTTACGCTCGCGTTTACTTTGACGTGAAACCGCACTTTAAAAAATTAATATTTTTTTTTACACGCGCACCTACACTTTAAAGTGAACAAGAACGCACTTAAACTTAAACTTTTTTTTTTTACACTTTGGCACTTGCTAAGACCGCGACTTTTCCAATTTTGATCTGTCGAACAGCGGAACCCCTTTTTATACACCATTGTCCTTGCGGCATTTCGGACATCGTACGACTTGGGTTGGTTTGTACGTACAGGCCTAACGTGTGGTCTCGACCCACGATCTAATGCCGGGCTTCAAGTTCGCTTCTTTTCCAACATCTACTACAACATGTATTACACTAAACATTAACTCAAATCCTCCTGGTACTTTTTTTGTCTGGGATTTCTGAATATTTTTAAGGGATGACTTTTATAGGTCCAATGATCACTTAGGTACCATCCATATTTTAGGGCATCATTCCTAAACCGACTATTGACGTGTGACCATTTGGTCACACTGGGCATGATATGAGGAAATTTTTCTCATGTTTTTTTTTTAAGTAAAGCAACGATTTATCCCACATATTTCAACTAAACAAGTTTGAACTAAAGGAAAATGATTTAAACAGTTATTTTTTTTTTATTTTATTAAAAAAATATATATATGTGCATTCAAAACTATTTTTTATAAAAACATTTTATATGGTATCGTATTTAATAATTAAGCTGGCATATGATATTTCTCAAAACATTTTACGCAAATCCCAACGTTACATTTCGAGCACTCCGTTCTCGGTTTCAGGTTGTTATGAGGACGTTTCTATTGACATTTCGCCCTGTTCCTCTAACAAATTAGTTTTCAAGTTCTGAGTAGAGTTTTCTAATACGTAGATCAACACAGAATCAGTAACTTCCAAGTCATCCTCCTCATCATCAGTATCAATCGTTAAAACCCTTTTACCACTGCTCATCACTAATTCACAAGGTGCTTTCAATTGACCAACACATATATCCTCTGGCTTACCCACGTCGTCTTCATCACCATCATCTTCTCCACTGATTGTCCCATTTTCGTTGTCCGGAGGTAAGATATATAGAGCAGCGGGTGAATCTTCTTCATCGCTATCACAAAAGTCATTTAGATAGTCAATAACCTCTTGTTGAAAGAATTCACCACGGCTTATAAAGTTTTCAATTCATTTGAACGAAAATTACATTACATAAAATGAGCTTTTAATCTAGCCCAGCGTGACCATATGGTCACGCCAGGAAACAATACCGTTAATGGTCAACAAGAACATTTTATTTTTTTACAAAATATATTTGTCATATATTTTCACTTTATTATTATTCAAATTGAAACTTAACTTCTTTTAGAAACAACACACTTCAAAAAATATTACGGTACTTACCTTTTGTTTCTATCAAAATTCGCATTTTTTGCCATCTTTTTTTCTTTCAACTTTTTCACACCTGCTCATTTCGAAACAAAGGCACTTTATGAAAAATTTTAAACTCAGTTCGCTTCGGGCATATGTATTTAAATGGAAAAAGCTAATTCAAAGGAAATTATTTGGATCAGATCTGATTTTTTTTTTTGAATTCAACTACTACTTCTTGCGTGACCATATGGTCACGCTGGGGTTATCTGAGTTAATTGTGACACACAAATTAAATAAATTATCAAAAAAAACTAAATCTATTATCACTGGGGTTTTCAAGCAAAAACTAACCTAGGGTATCACAGATGGGCATCTTAATCCTATATCACAGGTTAAACCTAAAACTATATCACAGATCGAAAAAAATTGGTCAAGTTGCAAGTATGTAAATGGAAAAATTTGTCAAGTCTGAAATTTATAATAAAAAAAAAAATGGTCAAGTCAAAAATTGTACAATTCCTAAATTGTACAATTCCTAAACCTAAAACCTAAAATAATTGGATAAATATTACAAAAAAATAAAAAAAAAATTTTAGTAAATTTCCTAAGGTCAAATTTTCAGGTACAAAGGTGAGAAATAAACATGCAACATATATTAACATCATGCCACAAATATGTCTTTAGCATGGTATACCCCGATTTTCTTTCCATTAACATCGCCGAGTTCATACATCGAGTTCCCGATTACCTTCAATACCACAAATTTTACTTGCTTTGGGGCAAGTTTCGAATTATAGTTGTCAATTTGGGAACTTTGTTTGAAATTTCGGCGGTATACCATTTGTCCAATTTTGAACGACACATCCCTACTTCTAGTATTATAAACCTTCTTGCTACGTTCGTGGGCCAACCTCAGCGCTTGCATAATCTTATTCCTAATTGCTTGTAGTTTATCTGCAGATGTTTCCACCTCGCAGTCTACATCCTTAACTGTCCCTAATTTTCTATATAGTTCGTACGATGCCCCATGTTGCACCATTGGCATACCAAACAGAGCAAAATATGGGGATGTGTTAATTGAATTATTTTGGAACGATTTTCCGTCATCCCTTGTCAAATTTGGTTTTGAGACAAACCGCTTTCGGCAATGCGCCATCATCAGTGTCGATTTTCGTTCGAACGAGAACGAATTGACAAGGGATGACGGAAAATCGTTCCAAAATAATTCAGTTATTCACCCTGTCGGAAATATCAATCTTAACAAATATAAGATGTGTTAATTGCTGAATGGGTCACACTTCTTAGGGCAACGCTGCATCACTTATGTGTTTGTCCCAATTCTTTTGATTTTCGCCTACATATGACCTAGCTATTTGTAAAATCGATCGATTGACCCTTTCAGCCGCATTGCCTTGTGGCGAGTAGATCGCTGTCCTTATGTGGGTTGCCCCATACTTTGCCAAAAACGACGCGAACAGTTCTGACACGAACTGTTTGCCATTGTCAGAGTGTACGTACTCTGGCACACCAAATACATGAAAAACGTCTTTTTCTAGGAATTTAACTACTTCAGATGAGGTTGCCTTAAGCATTGGTTTCAAAAACACAAATTTCGAAAAATGATCTAAACACACAAACACATAAACATTACCATCACACGTACGTGGGTATGGACCCATAAAATCTATAAATAAACGTTGAAAAGGGCGCTCAGTGACATGTTGCTTCCACATTAACGGTTTGTGGAAAGCATTTTGGGTTTTATTGCCTTTACAAACATCGCAACTCTTAATATAATTTTGCACATCTGCCACTATGCCAGACCAATAATACCTTTCGCGTATGCGCGCTAGGGTCTTATGAATACCCCCATGACCTGCAGAAGGCGAGCAATGCGACGCTTCCACCAGTCGGTACCCAGAGCTTCCAGGCATGGTCTCCTTGAAGCCCTTCCCCCCTGTCGAATTGCGTCCGTCTATAAACATACCCGTCTGATACGCACAGTTCGGGTAGTTTGTCTTTGTTCGCGGTCACGGTGTCAATCAGTTCTTGATACTCTGTCGATTTAAAGTACGGTGAGTTGACATCAACATCAAGGACCCTATCGCTTAACAAAATTTCATTCATGTCGGCCCTGCATAAAGCGTCCGGTACTACATTTTGGGTGCCTTTACGGTGTTGGGTATCAAAATTGTATCCTTGCAGCTTCAAACTCCACCTTGCCAGCCGACCTGATAGGTACTTCTGACCCATCAACCACTTCAAGCTGGCATGGTCCGTTATCACCTTAAAGGGCAATCCGTCAATGTAAGACCGGAACCTCTTTATACTCAGGACCGCTGCGTAACACTCTAACTCTGTGGTACTGTAGTTTCTTTGAGCTTTGTTTAATTTTGCTGATACGTAGGCAATCGGACGTTCGTTTCCGTCCTCGTCTAGTTGGAAGAGTACACCTTCCGTCCGTTGATGCATCACATTGCACATGAAAGTGTTTATTGAAATCCGGATGGATTAACACCGGCGCAGAAATGAGTTTCTGTTTTAAGCAATTGAATGCTTGCATTGCTTCGTCCATCATTTTAAAAGATTTTATTTTGTCTTTTGTGAGGCAGTTGTGTAGTGGTGCTGCAATGGTCGCGTAATCTTGTATGAATATACGCTACCAGCCTGTCATCCCTAGGAACCGTCTGGGTTGCTTCGGTGTTCGGGGTTCGGGGAAGTCTCGCATTGCTGCCACCTTATTCAGATCAGTACGGATACACCCATCGCCTACAACATAACCCAAATACCTAACCTCTTTAAAACAAAATTTGCTCTTTTCGACGTTTATCGTCAATTTCGCGTCACGAAGACATTTAGCAACACGGGACAACAAATCTAAATGGGACGAAAAATTCTCAGAACAAACAAGTAAGTCATCTAAGTAAACAAACACAGAATCACGAAGCAAAGCGGGGATGACCTTGTCCATTAAACGACACATACGTTGTGCCGCGTTGCACAGTCCAAACGGCATGACTGTAAAATGGTACAAAGGTCTACCAGGTACAGTGAAAGCAGTTTTCTCCCTGGACTTTCGCTCTAAAGGTATCTGCCAAAACGCGTCTTTTAAATCAATGGCAGATATGTACCTGGTATTCTGAAGCCGACTTAGAATACCATCGATATGTGGGAGTGGGTAAGCGTCTTTGATGGTTCGATCATTTAACTTGCGGGCGTCCAAACATAAACGATTTTTGGTTCCTTTGATGACTAGTGATACGGGTGAGTTCCAGCAGCTGTTGCTTTCCTCGATCACGCCCATTTCCAACATCCTGTCTAGTTCCGCGAATATTAATTTTTGGATTGCCGGAGAAATAGGGTAGTGGCGCTGTTTCACGGGAAGGTGTTCATCAGTCACTTCAATGATGTGCTCCTCTACGTCGGTTTTGCCTAACCCAAGTACCGCGAATGAAGAATACTTTGCTTTTACGCGATTCAGAGCAACTGTTTCTTCGGAACTTGTACCGCATCGAATGATAAGTCACCCTCAGTAGGCGTGAGCTCTAACACGACAGAAACCTTTGATTGGATTTGGGGCCCCCTACTGACTACATTAAGCTGGAAGGCTTTCCAGAAATCGATCCCCAGATAGACCTCTTGTTGCAACCCGGGTACGATGAGGAATTCCAGCTCCCGAGTGGTATTGTCCCAAAGCACTGGAAGAGTCACTACTCCTACAACCGCGGTTTCACCCCCATTGGCTGTCTTTACATTCTGGCCCTGAATCGGCAGAATCAGATTCTCTTTTCCTTCGAGCAATTTATGGGCGTTTTTCCCCAAGCAGCTAGCCCCGGCCCCTGAATCTAAGAGCGCGAGCACCTCTCGTCCACCGACCCTGTTATCACCATGCACAGTTACTATGGTCGAAATGATCTTTTTCTTAATTCTCCTAAAAACTTTCTGCTTTTCCCTCATTTTCCTTATCTTATCAACATTTCTCTTCTTCTTTCTAGCGTTGATTTCTTCACAGAATATCCTCCTTCTTGCCCCTTCGTACTTCAACTTCCTAACGTGTAAACTATCTCTAATTTGTTCGATTTTCTTTTCTTCCTCCATCTTTTCCTTCACCTCGTTTTCTTTATCTCTTTTTAAAATTTCTATTTTCCTATTCTCTACTACTTCTCCGGGCGATCCTGACTTGAGGCAGAGCTCCCGGACATCTCTGCCAACGCCCGATTTCCCGCCTCTGGCTTAAATACACAAAAAGACGAATCACCACCACACGCAAAACATCTCATAAAATGGAAATTGGACTTACACTTTGTGTCTTTTGCTGCTTCTGCCGGGTTCTTTGTGTAGAAATCCACCGGCATGCCTCAAGCATAACACAACATAAGGTGAAACGGGGATGGACAAAACATTTGGTTTTGGACAGGACTAACATTTTGACAATGGACATTTGATGACGAACTAGCCACAGGACTAGGGAAGTTAGTTGGGATAGTGGGTTTAGGAGGGTTTTGGGTGACAGGGGCACGAGACACATTTCTACTAACATTAATATTCTTATTGTCCCTACTGAACACCTCAACGCTTAACTCGCTCTCCTGATTTTCTGCCCAGACCTCGCTACCCAATCCTATCTCACTTACTGGCTTTCACCTTGACCTATTTTCCTTCATTAATTTTTCCGCCCTCTTACATTCTAACTTCAACTCCGCCAATGTTTCAGTTTTTGTGGCAAACGTTAAGTTGGCCAGGTACGGTTTCAGGTTGCCCTTAATAATCTTGACCAGCTCGTTCTCCGGGATTCTTTGCCTCAGTCGGAACGTGAGATCGTGGACGTCGGCGTAGAACTCGTCGAAACTCTCTTGGGGCTGCTGCTTCCGCTCCATAATCTCTCGGATTACCTCGTAATCCGACTCTGCCGACTTAAACTGGGACAAAATTTCTCTTTTTAGCCCGAAGTAGTCAAATTTCTCATCGTCGGCGTGATCCTCCAGTACCTGCCAATACCACTTGAGAGCTCGCCCTGTGACTAAGCAGTGGAAATCAGAAAACAGTTGCTGGTAAGATAACTGGTATTGGACCCTCATTCGCTCTAGTCTGAAAATGAAACTTTCAACTGTCGTACCCTTCGCCAAGCCGTCGAATTTGAGGTGCCACTTGTCTAAGTCGACCTTCTTCCGTCCCGAGTAGTTGGAGTGACCGTCGCCTGTATAGGTCTGGTTAGCTGTGTTATGGTGGTTCTCTGTGCGGTAGTGGTTCGCTGTGGCATCTCCGTGTTGGCCTGGTGTGGACGTATTTTGAGGAGGAGCTGATGCAACAGGAGCGCGCATAGAAGTCTCCACATGAGCGAGACGATTGCTAAGGGTGGATATATCCGCCCTTACCTTTCGCACTTCGCCCATGTGATGATTCATCTCAGCGTTCTGCTGCATCATCACCTCCATCATACGTGCCAGATGGTCGATCCGCTGATCCACAGTTGCCGGACGTCTGTTCTCGCTCGTTGCTGCAGCTGGTATCGTAGGGTCTTGATACCCCCCGCCAACAGCTCCTTCCTCTGACCCTGACATCTCACACAACTGGTCCAATTTCTTCGAAAAACTGAGGGAATTGTCCGCCGCGTTTAAAGTAACCGTCTCCCTGATTGTACACCCCTGCCCTTGATTAATCGGTAGTTCTGCTTGCCCAAAAACCCTAGAGGTGCAACGATTCAAAAGGTCTATCGGGAAAAGGTCAATTTGGGTGAACAAGGACCCCGCTACCTGGTTCTGTAGCTCCAAATCCCGCGTTACGCTGCGTGTTATCCGCGACCGCGATGGAAATTAAAGGTCCGGAATCCCAAGAGACATCTCCCCGCCGCTCTGCGTACCTGGAAAAACGATTGGCTGCTAGGATCCTGATGAAATATGAGGGAGTTCCGCAGGAAACGCTGTCGCCGAGCTCCAGGAAGTGTGTGGAGTTAGCACAATCCCTGATACCGGATTTCCAAAGCAGCTATGTTCCAAAGAGGGTAAACGTTAACCCTTTCAAACGCCAGAGATCGTACGTGGAGTTAAACCCCCATCACAAGCGGCATCAAAACACCCCCCGAATTGGGCAAACCAAGCTTTGCTGAGGTACCAAAGGACAGGATCCTTATAGGCATTCTGGACCGAGGCAATGACCGTTAGCCCATCCCCAAGGACCAGTGGCGGCACGTCCCGAATGCACTCGGAAACGCTGTCATCGACATTTATTTGGCGTCTCCAAGTGGTTCCACGGCGGTCACGGATGCGGGCTGACACCAGGGACAGATCAAAATTGTCGCGTGCGATGACGCAAGAACTGTTGCACTGTACAAGGCAGCAGCTGCAAGACAAGTCTACGAAGGTGCTAAAATCGAGGTCGTCGACTGGAAGGGCATTCCGGATCGGCCAAAGGCAAGGGCATGGATTCCTGCCATCCCTGCAGATCCTGAGAGAATTCCCACCATGCTGCGGATTATGAATCCAGGACTGGAGTGTCACTCTGGTCGGGGATGCGGTAGGGCCTGATAGACAATTGGTCTTCACCATGAATAAGGAGGTACTCAAGCCCCTTAAAAGGTGTAATGGGCTAGTGCACTATAGTGTAGGCCAGATAGGCATCCACGTATACTGTGGCGATGCACAGCGTGGCACTTGACCTGTCGAAAGCTTTTGACACAGTCCAACATCCAACCATGCCACTCTCATACAAGATCTGTTTGAAACACAGATACCTGATGGGTTAAAGAGATGGACCGCTAATTACTTGAATGGACGGCAGGCGTCGGTTAACTTTAGAAACGCAACATCAAAACCTAGACGTATTAGAAAGGGGGTGCCACAGGGTGGTGTCCTATCCCCGACACTGTTTAATTTCTATCTATCGAAGATGCCCCCACCACCAGAGGGCATCTCCGTCGTTTCATATGCCGACGACTGTACAATAATGGCGACGGGGAAGGGCCCCTATACTGATGAACTCTGTGCGAAAATCAACGGTTACCTCTGCGACCTTTCCAGGTTTTTCACTGAGCGAGATCTGACGATATCTCCGACTAAATCAACGGCGACGCTTTTTACGACATGGACGCACCAGGTGAGAAATGAATTAGACATTTTCGTTGATGGCACTAAGCTACCAACTGTCAGCCACCCAAAGTTATTAGGGATGACACTGGATAATACTTTCTCATTTGCTGGTCATGTGTCTGCAATGGTACTCAAAGGTACGTGGTCGCAACAAGATCCTCAAGTCACTTGCCGGCAGTACTTGGGGAAAAGACAAAGAAACGTTGCTGACTACATATAAGGCCATTGGCCGACCAGTCTTTGACTATGCTGCACCCATATGGTCGCCTAATGTACATAACACCAACTGGACGAAGTTACAAGTCTGCCAAAATACTGCCATCAGAACTGCTACGGGATGTCTCCTCATGTCTTCCGAGTCTCACCTCCATCAGGAGGCAAAACTGCTTAATGTAAAAGAGCATGCGGAAATTCTGAGCAGGCAATTCCTTCTGAACTGCCACAAGCCAGCACATCCAAACCGTCATCTTTTGGACATAGATCCGCCCCCGAGAGACGTAAGGAAACATCTCCGTAAGCATTATGATGAGATCCGGCATCATATTACCTTGCCGTTTGATCTGCAGAATCATAAGCGGGCTCTAACCGACATCCACACCGAGTCGGTAGACACTTTTGTCGGATCTCTACCTGTGAATCCCGTTCTGAACAGTCCTCCACCGGATATTGCTGAAGAAGAACGCACCTTACCAAGGGAGATAAGAGTCACCTTGGCACAGCTTAGGTCTGGATATAGTATAAGGTTAAACTCCTACTTATCCAGACTTAATGATACAATCTTAAACACATGCCCTGCATGTGGTAGGACCCCCCATGATACTCTACATCTCTTCAATTGTTCATCTGAACCTACTCTTCTAACCCCTCTGTCCCTCTGGACAAACCCTGTTGAACCTGCCAGTTTCCTTGGACTCCCCTTAGAAGAGCTTGATGAAGATCTTCGGAATGATCATACACTCTAGACAGGGCAATGCATTGTTAACAACAACAACCACAACAGCGCGATGCCATCGCGGCTGCTCCGGGAGACTCGGAAATCGAAGTACCGCAAGAGGAAACCGATGAGTCCGACGCGGAAAGCATGTTATCCGCCAACTCGGAGATGGAAGACAGCCTGCTGGACGGGGAAGGCCTCGACGTCACGGTGGTAGCAGCCCATCCTGAGCGCAATATCTCTCAAGCCTCAGACAGCAGGGCTCCCGCTACGCCAAATCGCGCAGTTGCTCTGAACTCGTCGTTGAGAGACAGCCTTCGGGACAGGGCAGACCTCGACGATATGAGGACGGCAGGGAAGTCTAATCCTCATCCCAGAACCCTGGGTCAACAGCCTCGAGGATCTGCGGATTGTGGACTAAGCGTTTCAAGCTCATCAGCGAGGAGGGCAAAGTCAGAACCTGTATTTTGGTTAAGTCTGACCTCAACACCTTTCTTCTACCTAACTATTCCAATGGTGACATTACCGCTGTCAGTTTAACAGTCGGCAGCACCAGCCTGACGATGGCGTCGGTCTATATGCCCTACGACGCCGAAGAACCTCCACCACAAAGGGAGGTGAGAGATCTGGTGTCAAATTTTTGTACGTGTCATCTTATTATAGGAGCGGACGCTAATGCTACCTATTAACAACCAATCTGGTAGTTTGCAACGTGGGTAGCGAGCTTACTTTCATCACTAAAACTCGTAGGGAGGTCATAGATCTCACTATTTGTAGCGAAGGCGATTATGAGAGGGTCAGAAAATGGCGTGTTCTTGAAGAACACTCATTCTCCGACCACCGATATATAGAAATAGTGTTGGACTTTCGTGTAGAGTAGCCTATTATGAAACGCAATCCACACAGTACAAACTGGCAACTACGCAATGAAATTTTAGCTAGAGACCTACCAGTACTACCCCCACAAGCCCCCTCATCGGTTGAGGAGCTGGAGGACCTGGTAACGACATACACCACGGCGCTCTCAAATGCCCTAGAACAAACTTGTCCAGTGCCAAACCCACGCGGTAAACATAGGCCACATTGGTGGACCTACGACCTGGACTCGCTCCGTAAAACCTGCAGGAAGCAATTTAATAAGGCTAAACAACTCGACACGGAGCGTCAATGGCTCGAATACAATGTTAAACTAAGGGCCTACAAAAAAGCCCTGAGACAGGCTAAGAGAACTTCGTGGAGGAATTTCTGCACTGGGGTCGAAAAGGTCGACGACACAGCGAGACTTAGACGAGTTCTCTCGAAAACTCAAACAGCCAGATAGATAGTGGCATATGCAGACGACTTAGCCATTGCGTACAGTGGCAAATTCCCACAAACTCTGTGTGACTTGATGCAAGTAGCACTGCGTGAAGTCTCGGTATGGTCCTTTCGTTGCGGACTTAGTATCAACTCGTTCTCTACACCAACCGGTACAAAATACCTCCGCTGGACCTACCAGAACTTAATGGCGTGAGCCTGAACTTGCCTGATAAAGCCAAATTCTTCGGCATAGTTCTGGACAGGAAGTTAAACTGGAAGGGGAATATTCTTCAGCGCCAGAGGAAGGCGTGTGTTGCACTTTACACATGCAAAAGAGCCATAGGGAAAAAGTGGGATCTCAGCCCCAAAATAAATTTACACTGCAATTATCCGACCTATCATGCTATATGGAATCGTGGTGTGGTGGCTTGCGCTGAGCAAGGCCACAAATCGGAATCTGTTAGGTAAAGTCCATAGATCTGTATAAGCGGCGCGCTAAGAAAAACGCCCAACAAAGCTCTTCAGGCCATTCTAGGCATTCGGCCACTCGATCTGGAAGCGTACCAGGCAGCAGCGGCAGCGGCTCTGCGCCTAAGTGAAACGTCTGGCTGGGGAGCAAGCACAACTGGATTCTAGGATCTTACAGTTTTCTCCCTCTGAGCACAGATCGATGTGCGGCCACAACAGTCGGAGACAGCTGTTTCAAAACAAACATTACCAGCAGGGAAGAATGGGAGAGGATGGATCGCTGCCCCGCTACTAATGGCGGCATTTCTGTTTACACTGACAGCTCGAAGCTAGACGGCAGAGTTGGAGGAGGCGTTTATTCAAGGGATCTGGAACTTGAGCTCTCCTTCAGACTACCTGATCACTGCAGCGTCTTCCAGGCTGAAGTCTTAGCAATCTTGGATGCCGCGATTTGGATAAGTAAACGCGCTATCGGCGAGGACATCGTTATTTTCAGCGACAGCCAGGCGGCCATGTTGTTGTTGTTAGCAATGCATTGCCCTGTCTAGAGCAGTAGCCGGCAAACAGAGGGGACGCAATATGTGGGAGTATTAGTGTATTACCCTCAAAAATGCTTGTATGTTGATGGTATTGCACTGGAAAAAATTTGTATGTTGCATAACTTAACACAAATCTTGACGACGGCCACTAAATTTATATTTAATAAGAAAACATATGTATATATATATGTATCTTATGTGTTGTGTATACTTCAATTTTTTTTTAAAGATTTTTGAAGAGTGTAACATTTTTATTTTTTTATTAAAGAATTCAGGTTTTTAACGAAATCAAGCAAACGGGCTTTCAAGCACTATGAATTTAATTTCAAAATTCAAAATGTAAATGTTGTATAACCTATCAGATAACTTACATATTAATAGAAAAAAACACGATTTGTGTTTATTTGATTTTTCTTTTAAGTTTTTTAAGAATGAATAAGAATTTGTTTTAAAAATTAAAATGCTGGTTTTCAATGAAATAAACGGGTGCTTCAAGCACTATAAATTTATGTAAGTTCTGTAATACGAAAAGTACCTGTACTAGGTATAACTGAACAAATAAATTTTGACGACATAACCTAAATATTGGCAGAATTATTTAATTTTTTTTTTGTCAACAACTAAAAATAGTGTTTTTTATTCAAATGTGGGTGTTTAGAAAATAAAGCTTATGAATTTGTTTACAAACAAAGTTAGGTAAAAAAAAATCTGCTCTGCTTGTTGACGTTCGTGCTGTGTGCGTGTAATTACGAACTGTGTACGTGAGATGGCCGAACATACTTCGACTCCCAGGAAAATATCTGCCGGCCTTTGGTCTAGAGTGTATGATCATTCCGAAGATCTTCATCAAGCTCTTCTAAGGGGAGTCCAAGGAAACGTGCAGTTTCAACAGGGTTTTTCCAGAGGGGTTAGAAGAGTAGGTTCAGATGAACAATTGAAGAGATGTAGAGTATCATGGGGGGTCCTACCACATACAGGGCATGTGTTTGAGATTGTATCATTCAGTCTGGATAAGTAGAAGTTTAACCTCACAATGTATCCAGACCTAAGCTGTGCGATGGTAACTCTAGTCTCCCTTGGTAAGGTGCGTTCTTCTTCAGCAATATCCGGTGGAGGACTGTTCAGAACGGGATCCACAGGTAGAGATCTGACAAAAGGGTCTACCGACTCGGTGTGGTTGTCGGTTAGAGCCCGCTTATGATTCTGCAGATCAAACGGCAAGGTAATATGATGCCGGATCTCGTCATAATGCTTACGGAGATGTTTCCTTATGTCTCTCGGGGGCGGATCTGTGTCCAAAAAATGAACGTTTGGATGTGCTGGCTTGTGGCAGCTCAGAAGGAATTGCCTGCTCAGCATTTCCGCGTGCTCTTTTACATTGAGCAGATTTGCCTCCTGATGGAGGTGAGGCTCGGGAGACATGAGGAGACATCCCGTAGCAGGCGGCCATCAAAGCTCTTGGTTCTTATTCGTTCAACTCTGAACTGACGCTAAGCTGTCGTCGATCTCTTCAAGAGTTGACCCAACAGAACTGCGTGAAGCTCACATGGGTCCCAGGACACAGGGACATTGAGGGAAACTGTAAGGCTGACGAACTTGCCAGGGTATGGCCAAGCAGGTTCTTCGAGAAAAAGAGCGCTTAGGTATGCCGTTTGCCACATGCGAGCTACTGCTGAAGGAGTGCACACTCCGTCAAGCCAACGAAAGGTGGCAACAATCCCAGGGTGCCAGACATCCAAACAAACCTGGCCAAAATGGGATCATAACAGATCTAGAGGCATTCACGCCCTAAGAAGGAGAGAAATTTCCATATTAATAGGTGCTCTAACTGTGTACTGCCTTATTGGTAGGCACGCAGAAAGGCTAGGTGGGCCCTACCGACGATGCTGTGGGAGCTGCAAAGATGATGAGGAAGAGGAAACGGTGAAGCACCTCATCTGGAACTGCCCGCCTTTAAGCGGAGCGAGATCGCGCTTTTTGGGAGTTCCCTTCCTGTATAGCATAAGCCAGATCGCGGAACTGGAAATAAAGGACTTGCTGGCCTTCATAAAGTCATCTAAGTGGTTCGAGGAGGAGTAACGGTGTCGGTTTAGGAGTGTCAGTCCCGGGATTCTGTTATGTGGAAAATCCTAACAACTCAGGGATTTTCCATATGGCCGGATCCCGGGACTGACTTTCCTTGTGGGGTGGTATCACAACGGGCCTTTTAAATCTGGCCTAAGCGTGCCTCTGCGGCTGCCACTTGAACCTAACCTAACCTAAGATCAATACAATAATTTACCCTAAATAGATGGTGATTGTGACAACGGCAGCAGGCAGGTCCTTTCTCTTCGATAGTGAAAATGGAATGATGTTGGAAAATTGATCTCGGCTCTGCCGGACCGGAGATCGCACGGAGGTTTTCCACTGGATATTGAATGGCCAGAGAAAAACTCTGTTACCCGTGTGTTCTTTCATGTATGTGTGCATATACATGAAAGCGTTTGCATGTATGTGCAACATTATTAATATTCGCATCACTTAAAGCTAATAATAAAATTTCAATTCATTTTGATTGATGCAAATTTGGCTGGCTGATTTTTCACCGGATTTGTTTCGCTCTATACGCTGCTGTAAAAATTCAGAAAACAACAGTAAGGCTGAAAACAAGAACGGGTTATATTTCAACACACTTTGTAAATATATAATAAATTATAAAAAATAATGGTCCCACAACGTGTGTAGGGCACTTTAGGTTTCGGCTGACAGTTGCCTTAATTGCGGTTGGCAACATTCCTAAAGTTCAATTGCTTGTAGTGTTGCATTTCTTGCTAAACAATTTTGTTGCCAGATCTTCATTTTTATGTGGCCGTTAAAGACTGGATTTTTCCAATAGCCATAATCCACCACGATTGCGCGATGCGTTTCGTCTGCAAAGCAAAGGAAGCAGCAGCACATATAAAAAACCAAACAATTCACCTCGAATTTTGATTAAGTAATTCTCTGCACCTGAGCGCAATCAATTATTGAAATCACTCGCTGCATTCTGCAAATCAAAACAGAGAAGGGTTACTCTCTCTGATATTGATCTGCCGGGGTATGAGCCAGTGAATATTTACGAAAGTCTGCCAAGAAAACTGCGAGTTGTTATGACACATGTCGGTGTTCTCCATTCGCGGCAGAGTTTTTGTTCAGCTCAAGAGGGGCGGTGATCCTATATTAGTGAGCAGAATAGCCGAGGTAAATGCTGTTGTTTAAGCTTATATTAATATTAAGTTATGCTCGTTTGTTTGACTTTTGCTCTAAACTTTTCTCTACAGCTTTGAATATTTCAACTCTGATTTCTTCCCCTCTATTCCTATGTCTTATGTTATTACTTGATTTTGTTTTCTATTCTTCCTCTCCATTTTATTTATACTTTCTAAACACTATTTTTCTCTGCATTCACATATATACGTATCTCTGTTTTGGTTTTTATGTATTGCCTTCTTTTGGTAGTTGTCCCTACGCTCTATGACGGTTCCCTGTAGTAAATCCGCTTCAGCAATGATAGTCACAAGGCGCTAAATTCTGTGCAACCAATCCAATGGACTGAGTGTAGTGCACCTCAGTGCTCGTAGCCTAAATAATGATAAGCTAGACTATGTTAGGGATATATTTTCCGATTCAAACGTCGATATTATTTGTGTATCGAAAACATGGTTTTCCTGTGACATTCCTGATGTTAACTACAGTATCCCTAACTATAGTCTCACTCGCGCTGACAGAACGGCTAAGAAGGGTGAAGGTGTTGCAATTTTCACATTGAAAATTAATATTTTATCGAAATCTACAAACACCGATACAGAGTTTCTTATTGTTGAAATATCGGGCAACGCTACTAATGTGCTAGTATCCTGTGTTTACAACCCCCAAAGGTCGTATTTGCTAAACTCTTTTTTACTGAATTATCTCAGTTATTAATTGATTTCTAGCGTTTCATTATTTGTGGCGATTTTAACGTTAATCTGCTATCACATTCTTAAGTTTGATCAAATTAGCTTTATTTCGGATCATGACCCAAATTTTTGCACTTTAGATGTTATGCTTAACTGCCCGGCTGACTCCGGTACTTCTGTATTTCGTGATTTTAAGTCTTTAAAATCAGATGAGCTGTTTGCAGATATGTCTAATGATTGGACCTCATGTTGGTTCTTGACCACGGTAGATGAGAAGCTTTCATTTTTGAATAGCATCTTACGCGAAATATTTGATACCCACGTTCCGATACGCGAAGTCCGAGTTGCTAATAACTCCTGTCCCTGGTTCAACAGCAAAG
The DNA here is from genome assembly GCA_964058755.1 of Campiglossa producta. Taxonomy (NCBI): domain Eukaryota; kingdom Metazoa; phylum Arthropoda; class Insecta; order Diptera; family Tephritidae; genus Campiglossa; species Campiglossa producta. Next base: position 35,403 of record CAXKVI010000175.1, read on the forward strand.
TAATATCTGCAATAAAACTTCGAAATAGGCTTTACTCAAAATGAAAAAATACTAAAACCGACACTGCTTGGTCGCAGTATAAAACTGCATGTAATAATGCAACCTACGTTACGAGAAAAACAAAGCAGATGTATTGTACCGAGAAGTTGAATCCGTCACTTCCATCTGGAGAATTGTGGCACAACCTAAAGAATCTGAACATCCATGGAAAACAGTGGACTGAGTGTCAGATTAACCCTAATACTCTGAATGATTACAGTAAGAGCTCAAGTAGTATTCAAAACTTAGTAGTACCCCTGAACCCGGAAAGCCAATTTTTATCGGATAATACATTTCAGTTCTGTGCGGTGCACGAAAAATGTGTCTTTGAATCCCTCATGAACATCAAGTCCGATGCTATTGGGGAGGACGGCATATCATTGAAGTTCGCGAAATTTGTACTGCCACTTATAATACGCGCACATTATAAACCATTGCTTCACTCCATCGTGCTTCCCAAATGAGTGGAAAAAGGCTGTGATTTTTCCTGTCGCAAAATAAAATATTGCCGTTGAACCCTGTGACTATAGACCCTTTTTAGCATTATTCCGGCCTTTGCTAAAGTGTGCGAATCCTTGATGGCAGCTCAAATTTCATCGTTTGTTATATCAAATAACCTCTTAAGCCCGCTGCAGTCTGGATTTCGACCCAAGCACAGCTGCTCTATGGCTATGCTTAAAATACTGGATGACATAAGAGTCAAGTTCGACAATGGTGAATTAACGCTTCTTTGTCTACTAGATTTTTCGAAGGCGTTTAACTTGGTTAACCATAGTCTTCTATGTGAAAAACTTAAGCTCTACTTTAGACTTTCTGCTAGCTCAGTTCAGCTTATGACTTGCTACCTTGCAGTAAGGACTCAGAAAGTGGTATGGGAAGGCTCGTCATCTAATCCTAGTATTGTTTCCTCCGGTGTGCCGCAGGGCTCTGCTCTGCTCTAAATAAATAGTGACTTGTCTGCTATTTCTAAATGGGCCGACGAAAACTATCTCTGGTTAAATGCTAAAAAATCATATGTCTTGCCTATAAGTAGTAGTGTTATACATACTGAGGATATTCCTAAGCTTTTCGTTGGCAACAATGTCCTTTCATTCACCGACAAAATAAAAAATTTGGGCTTTCTGATTAATTCTAAGCTAACATGCGTCGACCATATATGTAAATAAAGCTGTGAGTAACGTGTATTGTGCCCTACGTAGATTGAGAATGTCTGCCTCATGCACTCGCAGGGAGACTAGAAGAAAGCTAGCTATTCAACTGATTATTCCACATATAACTTACTCAGAGCTTGTTTATAGTCAGCTGGATTCTGCCTCGTACCACAAAATTGACGTTGCCTTTAACAACGTTACTCGTTATGTTTATGGTATAAAAAGATATGATCACATCTCGTCATGGAAGCAAAAATTCTAGGATGCAGTATCTTTGACTACATTGCGGCTAGAAATTGTATATATAGGTATAAACTTATGGAATTAAAAACTCCGCAGGACCTGTTTGAAAAACTTATATTTTCCAAATCTAGTAGGCACCACAATTTAATTATTCCCAGATACTTCTATTTGTCCTCATCGAGACTATTTTTTGTAAATGCTGTAAGGCTCTGGAACTCTCTTTCTGATTCCCTTAAGGGTACTTTGAGCAGGAACAACTACAGAAGTGTGATTCATGATAACTTCAATTCAGTGAGCTTACTGTGATTGCAATACAACTAACTATCCTCCCTTTTATCTTCTTTTCCCTCACCAACATAAAACATCTACTGTTTTTATGTATTCTAAATATAAATATAGGTTTTCTTTTAAGAACTTAATCTTATTAATGTTTTTGTACATTGTAATCAAAATTTGTCTTACAGTCACAATCACTTTGTTGAATAAATTATTATTGTTATTGTTAAATTTGTTAATTTTTACCTTTTATTTTTATATTTGTGACTGATTTGTCACAAAAATGCCTGCCACCCACGAAAAATTTAGCAATTTGATAATTTTCATTATTTGAAAATTTTTCCGTGTTTTCACTAATAATTTTTTTATATGTGAAAAAAAAATTATTTTCGGTCCCTGATTCACTATCCTAACACTAATCCGCGTTTTTTGATACCCTATTCGACCATATTTGTGAATTTTTTGAAAACGAGTAACCGGTGAGCCGGTTTTTCACTCGTAACTTTTGAATAGGCATCCGGATTTCGATTCGAGTTTCGGATTTATGATCGCGGCACGAATATGCGTCGTTTGATATCGCACACCTACAAACGAAAAGGTTAAAATGAGTGTTGTATAACACTGTGCGGCGTAAAGAAATGACAGTGGATGGCAAGTAAGAGAACATGACAAATGAATGAAAATTTGTCATTAAATAATAAAAATGAGGTAAGTAAAGTGTAAAAATTTGTAGAAATTGTAAAAACTTGTGAATTATTGTATTTTGTATATTTTGCTAATATTTTCTTGTCTTTTCAGATATGATCAAGAAGAAAAGTGGGTATGCCGTGCGACAGGCACTTGGACAGGCCGTGAGAGGCCAAAAGAATGTCGATGCCGCATAAACAGGAATAACAGTGGCGCACGTACACGGATAAGTGCCAGCAGCATGTTTTCCAGACATTTATGGGCACGTAAGTATGTGAAATTAAAAGTGCAGGCAGCATTCCAAAAAAATTGCAATCAAAGTTGCATATTTTCATGTGGTTTTAATCACATTAGGCTGTCCCCAAAATTGTGGAACAAATTTTCTGCCCAAAAATATTGTGGAAAGGCTTGGAAAATTTAATACTGCACGATCGAGCATGGTAAAAAAAAGAAGGTAATTCCACTGTCAAATATGAGTTGTCACAGTTTGATTAAAAAAGAGATTTTTGAAGTTTCTTTGATGTCAATAGCTAGCATAGCGTTGCCCAATCTGATAAATGTACAAGAAGGTATTTTCAAATAAAATATTAGGCATTTTCAAAAATATTGCTTTAGAGGTAATATTAAGGGGTTTTCTAAGCCAACACGATTTCAAAAATTCAGGAAAGAGGATTAAGTATGAAAGCATAATTTTTAGCTTTCTATCTACATTTTTAAATCAATCTGTTGAGGACATGAGTGAAAACCTCATTGATTTCGACGATTAAAATATGTTCACAAAAATATATAAATACTTACCGTTTGAAATTAAATAGAAATTGAACTTATTACAACTTACCTTTTAAATACCTAAATGAAATACATACTTACCTGTAAAATAGTTATATTTTCTGAAAACCTTAAATTTATACTTACCTTCTAAATGTTAAAATTTCTAAAATATTTACCTTATTATTTCCGCACCCTGTAAAATAAATTCTAACTTACCGTTTTCATGAAAATCCACTCTCTTTAAGAAAAGAAGCTTTCGAGTTAGTCGTTCGCTTATCTCCAAATCGATCGCTATCGAAGTTTACTCACCCCGTTTCCTTTATAAGTTTACAAAATGAATAAGTTACCTATGTGGTATATATTTGTATTTAAAATAAACACAGCGCAAGTGTTTTAGTTAAACGGAAATAGTCCCCTTTACTTACCCGCATAGTCGGGCAAAATTATACAAGTTACAATAATACAAAAATATATACAATAATTTTACTTACCGGCACAAAACAAAAAGTTGTCAACCAAACGCGGCGCGCTGTAAAAGGAAAAAAATTATATAATAACAAAACGACATACACGATTAAATTTAACTTATGAGAAGTTCCAAAAGTGCATATATTCCACATATGAGTCAGAATTTTTGAAACCGATCACTAAAAATGGGTCAGTTTTGTTTTTTAATTTAAATGTGGTTAATGAGTAGCATGTGAGTATTAAAAGTGATTCCCAAATTATAATTTCAAAAAAAAAAAAAAAATTATTGTGCGAATTATTGGCATAACTATTTTTGTTGACATTTTTTTCGTTTTGCTATATCTTTTGATCTATTTGCTCAAATGAGATGAAAGTTTCACAGTTTTTTACTATTTTGTAGTAGTTTATAATGCAATTTTTCTATTGCAAATTCTATTCTAGTTTTTTGTTTATAATTTTTTTTAATTCAAATTTTTTGCAAAATGTCGTTCTGGAGCACCAAAAATTCTGAAAGAAATGCAAAATATTTTTTAAGCTTTATGTAATAACATATAAAATTTTTAAAGTGTGCGGATTTTTTGTTTAAAAGATATGATTAAAAAAAAATAATAAAGTATATAAATAAAATATCATCGAGTCTTGCTGCAACACAATACTACTAGGGCGCGCATAAAACTCAAAGTTTTTGTTTATTGCAATATTACATTGTGAATAAAGAAAATCACATCGAGAGATAGAACTACTTAGGACTTATCAGAAGATCGGATTCTCAATGAATGCTTCTGATGCTGAATAAACTCGGCAAGCAATTTTTCGTCAGTTAATTGGTATAAAAGAGTGATAATTTCGGGGGTTCTTTATTGCCACAGCTTTGAGAAAACGTTTCACCCCTTTGTTGTAATTGTTCTATCAATGCACTCGATGTGATTTTTTTATTCAAAATGTAATATTGCAATAAATTGATGTTTGCGACTTTCCTCGCGGTATTTTATTATGATATCAAACAAAACCTTTGAGTTTTATGCGCGCCCTAGAAGTATTGTGTTGCAGCAAGACTCGTTGATATTTTATTTATATATATTATTATTTTTTTTTAATCATATCTTCTAAACAAAAAATCCGCACACTTTGAAATTTTTATATGTTATTACATAAAGCTTAAAGAATATTTTGCATTTTTTTCAGAATTTTTGGTGGTCCAGACCCATTTTTAGTGATTGGTTTCAAAAATTCTGACTCATATATAAAAGGAAAAATTAACAAAAACTACATTAAGTGCTATAACATAAAGTTAAAAGCAAGCAAAAAAAACACAGCATACATACCTGTTGACTGCATGTGAAGTTGAGCGCAAATGGTAGATTTAATAGTTTCAGTGGTGCAGTGCTGCTAAAAAACAAAACAAATTTAAATTTTAAAAGAAATAAATTAAAATTGATTTTTGAGTTTTGAAACATAAAAAATAATATTTAGAGCGTTGAAAAATATACTCACAAAAAATTTTTTTGCGCCCGAAATCAAAAAACCGAAAACAGGCGAAAAACATATTTTATACATAAGACTTTTTTACCACGAGCAGCTTACCTGCACTAGTGGAAAGGACAACAACATAAAACCCAAAAACTAAAAGCAACAACAAACACCAACAGCACACCATTCTACACAAAGGAAATATTGGATTTGCATTGCTACAAAGGATAAAAGGGCAACATACAACAACGCTCATAAATAAAAGGTGGTACAGTAAAAAATGCCAAGTAAGTACACCTTGCTCGAAATATATGCATATATAAGTGCAGCGAAATTTCTCTAAAAAACACTCACATCTCACTACGGTATATTTGCCGAGACCTTACCAAATACCATATTTTCCAAATAAAATCTCTCAATTTACATAATAAAAATGTCGCCAAGCTAATCTTATATATACATTAGGGTGATTCAAAATAATGCCGACTTGGTCTTACCCCCTAAAAGGTTAGGTATTGATGAGAAAATAAATTGGCCCTTTCCCATACATTTTGTATGGGGAAAAATGGTATTTTTTTCAAATGAATTTTCTATCAATTTTTGAAACTTTTTTGAAAATAAGCTTTGAAGCTTCCAACGGTACGGACCAAGGCGACATTTTTTTTGAATCACCCTAATATACATATATACTTAGCCTCTCATATACCCGTTGAAATCCACTGGAATTTTCTCCTGAACTCAAGCGCATACCGTTTTTCGTTCTCTCTCTCAGATCCCGTTGCTACCCAAAAATAAAAAAACCGGTGCGCTAGCTTATATCACTAAGGAACTCACACAAGCAAATTCGCTATCCTAAATACAGTGGGCCAAAACTTATAAAAACCTTATCAAATACAGTTTGTCGGAAAAACTTCAAACTCGAAGTAAGAAACTCACTCAACTCTTAGAAAAAACCCAAATCAGAACCCACATTTAAAAATAACACATACTAATGATGGCCAGCACAGGCGAAGAAAAACAAGATAAACCCCAAAACCTCCAACCGCCCCCTATTTAAATAAAAAATTCAATTATGAAGCCTCAAGGCTGGAGAAATATTGCCAAAAATGTTGGACTCTAAGTGAGGCTGATCACACGGTGTCTAGCCTCAAAACATACTTAGATCAACTCAACCGACATATGGCTTTGGTGGATACAGCGAACGAAAATCTTCAGATGAGCACTATCGAAGGAAATACCCAAACAACGAGCGAAGCAGCAAACGATACCGGAATGAACACAAGGCTACGAATAAACGAACTCCCCGACAAACTCCAGCCAGCCCCATCAGCCCCGCCAGCACAAATAATTAATGTCCCCACAACTCTGCCTGCTGACGATAACAACTGGCCGTCGTTTAGAGATTTCTTCACTGCAGTGTACATTAGCCATCCCAAACTCCCAGCCACTCAGAAGCTCTTTCACTTGAGGAAAAAAACCGGGGGTAAAGCGGCCCTTCTCATTACCCCTTGAATGATCAAAGTTTCGAACTAGCGTGGAACGGATAAAAGAGTCGATATGAGAATCGCAGAATTCTCGTCGACAATCAGCTTAAAACCCTCTTCGACTTACAACCCGTGACCAGTGAAAACGGAGAGCGGACCCAATGCAAACCACACTAAATAACTGCCTTTCAACCCTCAAGACAGATGGCGTAACCACGGATAATTGGGAACCGATGCTGGTTTATCTCTGCTCCTCAAAGCTACCAGACGAAACCTTACCGTTATGGGAGCAGTCACTCAATTCCCGAAAGAAACTACCCCTTTGGTCCGAAATGGACCAGTTCCTGACTAGTCGGTATGAGGTGGTTGAACCCCTTACTACATACAGGCCTAACAAACCGAAGCCAACCAAATTTCACCCCGCGGTCCTCCACTCCTACAAATAGCTCATTTTACTCAAGGAATAGGACCCACTTACAGCACGCCGACCCTAAAGGGCCAGTTACATAAAGCTTTATTTTGACTTTACCTCAAACTTTGACTTTTACAGAAGAGTTCAGAATACGTACTTAAACGAAGCATGGCAAATTGGAGACCTCAAAGTTGAAGCAAGGTTAAAATATAGCAAACTCTCAAATTTTGCTTGCTTTGCTCGCTTTGACCATCAGATGTTGATGACTTTGCTTTAATTAAAGAATAAAAAGTGGGTGGAAATAATAATTAATTCATTTATTCTCTATTAAATTAAGAAATTAACCAAAACACTCTGAATGCAAAGAAATAAATAACGAAAACAAATGTATAAAAGAGAAGCGTCAAGGCGTTCATTGTAGTATACCTCTGAAGTTGGACGCAAAGTTTTGAGGTAGCAAATGTCAGGCGAGGTTAACAAAGCTTTATGTATTTGACCCTTAAGAGGCAGGCCTCGTGTAAATTATGCAATAGCAATAGGATAGGTTAGGTTCAAGTGGCTGCCGCAGAGGCACACCTAGGCCAGAATTAAAAGGCCCGTTGTGAAACCACCAACATTAGGAAAGTCAGTTCCGGGACCCTGCCATATGGAAAATCCCGGTATTAACGGAATTCTCCACATAGCAGAATCCTGGGACTGACTTTCCTATACCGACACCGTTACTCCTCCTCGAACCATTTAGATGACTTGATGAAGGCCATCAGGTCCTTTATGTCCAGCTCCGTGACCTGGCGTAGGCTGACCAGAAAGGGAACTCACAAAAAGCGCATTCTCGCGCCACTTAAAGCCGGGCAGTTGCAGATGAGGTGCTCCACCGTTTCCTCCTCCTCATCATCCTTACAACTCCTACAGCATCGTCGGTAGGGAACACCAAGTCTTTCTGCGTGCCTAGCAATGAGGCAGTGCCCAGGTAATACGCCTATTAATATGGAGATTTCTCTACTCCTTAGGGCATAAATTTGTCTTGATCTTTTATGATCCCATTTCGGCCAGGTTTCTTTGGATATCCGGTATCCTCGAGATTGCAGCCATCTTTCGTTGGCTTGGCGGAGTGTGTACTCCTTCAGTATAAGCTTGCATGTGGCAAATGGCATACCTAAGCGCTCTTTATCGCGAAGAACCTGCTTGGTCGTGCCCTGTCTCGCAAGTTCGTCTGCCCTACAATTTCCCTCAATGTCCCTATGCCCCGGGACCCATGTGAGGTTAACGCGATTCTGTTGGGCCATCTCTTGTAGGGATCGACGACAGCTGAGCGTCAGTTCAGAGTTGAACGAGTAAGAGCCAAGGGATTTGATGGCCGCCTGGCTGTCGCTGAATATAAAAATGTTCTGTCTGATAGTGTGTTGGCCTATCCAAGCCGCGGCGTCCATGATTGCTGAAACTTCAGCCTGGAAGACACTGCAGTGATCAGGTAGTCTGAAGGAGAGCTCAAGGTTCAGATTCTTGGAATAAACCCCTCCCCCAACTCTGCCGTCTAACTTCGAGCCATCAGTATAAATGGAAGTGCCGCCATGAGTGACGGGACTCCGATCCGTGCTCTCCCATTCTTCCCTGCTGGGAATGTTGATTTTAAAACCGCTATCTCCGACTGTTGTGGTCGCACAACGATCTGTGCTCAGCGGAAGAAAGCTATAGGATCCTAAAATACAGGCGTGTCTAGTAGTGCTTGCGCCCCAGCCGGACGTTTCCCTTAGACGCAGAGCCGATGCTGCTGCTACTCGGTGCCCTTCCAGATCGAGTGGCAAAATGCCAAGAATGGCCTGGAGTGCTTCATTGGGCGTTGTTCTTAACGCACCGCTTATACAGATCATGCAAGATCTGTGTACTTTACCTAGCAGATTAAGGTTTGTTGCCTTGCTCAGCGCAGGCTACCATACCACAACTCAATAGAGCATGATTGGTCGAATGATTGCAGTGTAGATCCATTTGCATATTTTGGGGCTGAGCCCCAATTTCTTGCCAATGGCTCTTTTGCACGGGTAGAGTGCAATACACGCTTTCTTCTGGCGCTGAAGAACATTCTTCTTCCAGGTTAGTTTTCTATCCAGAACTGTGCCCAGGTGCACGTTATTCAGCTTTGGTAGTATTAGCGGTGGTATCTTATAGCGGTTGGTGAAAAGGACCAGTTCTACTTTTCCCGGGTTGATGCTCAATCCGCAGCGCGAGCACCATGAGGAAACCTCTCTCAGTGCTACTTGCATCAAGTTGCACAGGGTTTGTGGGAATTTGCCCCTATATACTATAGCTAAGTCATCTGCATATGCCACTACCTTCCCGCCCCCCAGCTTGTGTCTCGCAGCATCTAGTTGACAGTGAGGTTCCATAGAAGCGGGGAGAGAACACCACCCTGAGGCGTGATAAGTCATAAGTCATAAGTCAACCGAGCCCAGTGATGAAACTATTCGTCTACCCCTTAGCAATTGATCAATAAGTCCAATAAGAGACCTGCTTATGCCCAGACTTGTTAAAAGCGGTGTTTATAGCATCAGGGCAGTTTCTGTAGATTTCGCTTTGGTGTATGCATGCTGATAGCTACAGATCAGGTTGCTATCAATAGTAGAGGAGAGGTAGTCATGTATTATCCTCTCGAAGGTCTTGAGCACAAAGGATGAGATACTGATCGGCCTATAGTCCTTGGGCTCGTAATGAGACGCCTTCCTCCGTGATGGGTATGTGTACAGCCAGGTTTGTTGTAGGTGCTAGGGGTTCCTCATGCAAGTTCCCTGGGAAGTGCGTATTCAAGAGCAGCTCTAGGGTTTCCCTCTCCGTGTTGGTCCAGCATCCGTCAGGTTTGCGCAAATAGGCTGTGGCTGTTTGCGTTTTTGAGAGCACTCGTCTAAGTCTCGCTGTATCGTCGACATTTTCGACCCCAGTGCAGAAATTTCTCCACGATACTCTCTACACCTGCCTCAGAGGTTTTTTGCAGGCCCTGAGTTTAACTTTATATTCGAGCCATTGAGTCTCCGTGCCAAGGCTCTTGGCCTTATTAAATTGTGTCCTACATGATTTACGGAGCGAGTCCAGGTCGTAGGACCACCAATGCGGCCTATGTTTACCGCGTGGTTTTGGCACTGGGCAAGCCTGCTCTAGGGCATTCGAGAGCGCCGTTGTAAAGGTCTTTACCAGATCCTCCAACTCACCTACTGATGAGGGGACTTGTGGGGCCAGTGCTGGCAAGTCCCTAGATAGTATTTCATTGTGTAGCTGCCAGTTAGTGTTACGTGGGTTGCGTGTCATAACCGGCTGCTCAAGAGAAAAGTCTACAACTAATTCTACGTACCGGTGGTCGGAGAATGAGTGTTCATCGAGAACGCGCCATTTTCTGACCCACTCATAAGCGCCTTCGCTGCAAATAGTGAAATCTATGATCTCCCTACGGGTTTTAGGTAGGTTCGTTACCCACGTTGCAAACTACCAGGTTAGTTGTTAACAAATAATCAAACAACGACTCTCCTCTAGCATTGATATCGGAGCTTCCCCACTGGACGTGATGAGCATTGGCGCCAGTTCCGATAATAAGATGACCCATGGAAAAATTTGCCACCAGGTCTTTTACCTCCCTCTGTGGCGGAGGTTCTTCGGCGTCGTAGGGCATATAGACCGACTGGTACTGTCGACTGTTAAACTGGCAGCTGTAACGTCACCATTGGTATAGTTGGGCAAGAGAAAGGCATTCAGCTCAGACTTAACCAAAATACAGGCTCTAACCCTGCCCCCCTCGCTGGCTTAGATTAGCTTAAAACCCTTAGTCCCCAAACCGCAAATCCTTGAGCTGTTGACCCAGGGTTCTTGGATGAGGACCACATCTATGTCGCCTTTAGAGAGACGACTGATTAAAGCAGCCGAGGCTGCTTTAGATTTGTGCAGGTTTATCTGAATCACCACCAACATGGGAGCGCTCAGACTTCCCTGCCACCGCCGTATCGTCGAGTTCCACCTCGTCTGGAGGCTTATCTTTCAACGACGATTTGTTCAGACCACGATTTGGCGTAGCCGAGATCCTACTAACTGTGGCAGTATTGACATTGGTGCGCTCAGGATTAGCTGCTATGACTGTGACGTTGAGGTCTTCCCCGTCCAGCAGGCTGTCTCCCATCTCCGAGCTGTTCACTGCTCCTTCGCCATTTGACGTGGCAGATACCATACTTTCCGAGTCGGACATCTCCGACTCCTCTACCGGCACTGCGATGTCCGAGCCCTCCGGTGCAGCCGAAACAGCACCGCGCTGTGCATCGCCGCGGTATACTTGGATCACGATCTGACCCATGCCGTAGTGCACTCGTCCATTGCACCGTTTACGGGCCTCGAGTGCTTCCTTAGTCAAGGTGAAGACCACTTTCCTGTCAGGCCCTACCGCATCCTCGACCAGATTGACACCCCAGTCCTGCGTCGGGAGAGACGGGTTCATGATCCTCAGCATCCTGAGAATTCTCTCAGGTTCAGCAGGGATAGCAGGAATCCACGCTGTTGCCCTTGGCCGAGCCGGGATGTCCTTCCAGTCGACAACCTCGATTCTTGCCCCTTGGTAGATCTCACCCTGTCTTGCAGCTGCTGCCTTGTACAGTGCAACAGTTTTTGCATCCTCGCAAGCGAATACCTTGATTCGGCCCTGGTGTCATCCCGCATCAGAACCCATCGGCGTGGCACCCGGAGACTCATCCATAATGTCGAGAAGGGCATTACCGATAGCGTTCCGGACGTACCGCCACTGGTCCCTAGGGATGGCCCAGTTTCCATTACCTCGGTCAATGACGCTTATGAGGATCCTATCCTTAGTTACTTCAGCAAAGCTGAGTTTACCCACTACGGGGCGTGTTGCTGCCGCTTCGGGTGAGGTTTTAAATCCACGTCCGATCTCTGGCGTTTGAAGGGATTTCCATTAACCTTCTCTGGCGCGTAATCGCTTTGGAAGTTCGGTAAGATAGCTTCAGCCATCTCCACTGTCTTTCTAGAATTCGGCGATAGCGTGCCTTGTGAAATACCCTCGCATTTCTTCAGGGTCCTCGCGACCGCTCTTTTGTCCAAGTACTCAGAGCGACTGGGAGATGTCTTTTGGGGTAAATTTCGACCCGTAGTTGCCATCGCGGTCGTTCCGTTATTTGGATCTCTGGGGCCAGGTCGTGAGGCCACTGCAACAGACGTTAAATACTTGGTTTCGGTACCGGCACTTACTAGGTCTTTAGCATCAGCCGTTGTTGGCTTCACTGTGTTTGTACCGGTACTTACTTTGGGGATTGCCCCCTTGTCATCCAGAGCTAATCGACCCGTAGTTGCCATCGAGTGTACAATACAACTCGTTATATTGTTAGCTGTTACACCGCCGTCGCATTCATGCCATACATACAAATTACATCTTTGGTATTTTTTAAATAAATAGAAAAGTTATGTACTGCTAGATAACAAGGAGTTTCGGAAAGAGCAACACACTCTGCATGTCCATTGCCAATACGAAAGTTTCAGCTGACATCTTTTCTTTTGCCAAATTTTTTGCTGCCCTAGCTTCATTTTTTTTGGATGGTTAATATCTATGTATATATAGTCTTCGGGACACCTGAACTGTATGTACAAAGCTTTTTTAAATAATTTTTTTTACACAAAAATAAAAGCAGGTTTGCCTGCAATCAAAAACAAGTATACGCAAGCAGGTGTATAACTGATTTTACAGAGCATTTCTACTAATGAGAGCATATAGCTGTTTTTGATAACTTCTAACCAAAGAAAGATATCAGAAAACGGCAAAAGCAGAAATGTGGCTAGCAGATAGTGCTAAATAAATATGTAATAAAAAAAAAAAGAAAAACAACATATAACTCAATTTGTTGGCACAGCGACGATATGTTCTCCAGATCTCAATATCAAAATCGCAACTCACGCGATTATACTCCCACAGTTGACGCAATTCTTGTTGCCAAAATTTAAAATATCTTATATAGACCTCGAAGAATACGCAAAACTCCCTCTAGCAGACCCTAATTGTTTCGCACCTGCCCAAATCGACATGGTCATAGGTAGTGACATACTGCCTCAAATACTGATTCCGGGACTTAAAAACAATGTAGGTGGAAGCTTCATAGCCCAGAACACAATCTTCGGGTGGATATTAAGCGGACCGGTAACGGAACAGATATCAACATTCTCTACTCAAATAGCTGAAACTCATACGAATTCCCTGGAAGACCTACTCAAAAGGTTTTGGGAACAAGAAGAAGTACCATCGACTTCATCTCTCAAAGATGACGACGTAATATGTGAAGAACTTTACAAAAGCACTACATTCCGAAGAAATGATAGCCGCTACGTAGTAAAGCTTCCTTTTAAGGACTTCTTTCCCAACTCGATGGCTTTAGGCCCTCTAGACCCTCTTCTCAGCAATAATTTCGTAGCATCGAGCGAAGCATTGAGAAAAAACGAGAGCTCTGAACAACTTACTCTAAGGTCTTAGCGGAATATTTAACTCTTGACCACATGGAGCCCAGTTGTGGGCTGGTAAATTATCGGTGATGGGAAATATTTCTCAATTTACTTACCACATCACGCAGTTCTCAAACCCGATAGTAAAACTACTAATGTGCGAGTAGTTTTCAACGCATCGAAATAATCATAATCCGGCATTTCACTCAATAACGTGCTTCATACCCGTTCTAGAAAACGATTTAATGGTCGTCATAATCAAATGGCGACTATACAAATACGTGTTTAACGGCGACATTGAAAAAATATATCGGCAAATATACGTCCACAAGGAAGACCAAGACTTCCAACGAATACTCTTTCGTCAATCTCCCCAAGGCCCAGTGGAAGATTTTAAATTAAAAACAGCAACATTCGGTGTTAACTGTGCTCCTTCCTTAGCGATTCGCACCCTCCAACAACTATCAGAAGACTGCAAACCTCAATTCCCACTCGCCAGTAATGTCCTCTTTTAGGAAACCTACGTTGACGTTATCCATTCAGGCGCACATGAGTTACAGTCCATTCGTGAAACCATGACTCAGCTGATCGAAGCATTAAAGTCAGCAGGCTTCCCACTCAACAAAATCACAGCGAATCACTCAAAAATTTGGAATCAATCCCTGAAGCTGATCTTCTTGATACTGACTTTTTAAAATTCTACGACACAAGCTCCACAAAAACTCTTGGAGTACGATGGAATTCTCGATGACTCCTTTTCGCATTCTTACGATCCCATACCAGACGCAAACTCAGCAACCAAGCGACATATTCTCTCGTCCGTCGCCAAACTTTTCGACCCCGCAGGATGGCTATCGCCTGATAGTACCGAAAACTCTCCTTCAACAGCTCTGGATGAAAGGAACGGATTGGGATGCACACGTAAAACCCGGTTAACTTCTCAAATGGAAATACTTTACGAAGGACCTTCCAGCAATAGGAGACAAAAGTCCCACGTTGGATTTAATTCACCCCAATGGAGTTTTTCCGACACCGCTGAAAAGGCATATTTTGCCTGCGTCTATTTAAGAGTTCAACACAACGACAACTCCACTTAATTGTAGCAGCGCCCCTACAAACTGTAAGTCTCCCCAGATTAGAGCTCTGCGGAGCAGTACTCCTTTCCAAGTTAGTGAAGCATATACGGAACTCACTTCAACTCACTGAGAGCAATTTAACTCTGTGGACAGACTCCTCCATAGTGTTGGCTTGGCTCGAAAAGCCACCATACACATGGAAAACTTATGTAGCCAACCGCACATCCCAAGTTCGCCAAAACGTCAGTAACGCAACGTGGCGACATGTGCCCAGCGGTGAAAATCCAGCTGATATAGGCATTCGCGGATGTCGACCACAAGGCTTAGGAGATTGCCCTTTTTGTTGGAATGGCCAGAATTGGTTTGCGAAGTCTTCTACTTCAAAATTCACGTCATGAAAGTTGCCGGAAACCAGAATTTCACCTTTGAGGAGTTCAATACTCTCCTCATTCGCATCGAGGCGGTCCTAAATTCCAGACCGCTTACCTCAATGTCTCAAGATCCCGATGATCTACAGCAGGTAATTTTTTGCGCGGAGCCCCCTTGCTTTCCATTCCGGAACCGAACGTCGATAATCTCTCTCTAGTAAACAAATGGCAACGGTTAAGAGTACTTCATCAAAATTCAGCAAGCGCTGGAAATCTGAATACCTAAAAGAACTCCATAAAAGAACCAACATTCGCGAAGGAGATCTAGTCGTAATCAAATATGACCTTTTGCCCCCGACGGTAATGTTCGCGTGGTGGATATCCGCACTCAAACCGGTAATATTCGCACTCAAGCCGGTAACACGTAACATTACGAAACTTTGTTTACTATCACCTCCATAGTCTAAAGTACTCTCTTGCAGTCTAAGGCTCTGTTCAATTACTCCCAATTTCATCTCCATCACAACTCATAACTAATAACGTTTTCGCCTTTTTCTCTCTTTTTTCTCTCTCATTACAGTAACCACGGAACCAGGGTCTACAACACGAGTCGTCTGTGCTGCCAGAGACACTCGTTACGGTATTGTCGGGCTTTCTTGGCGATGACAGCAGATGAGCGCTATGAGTAGTTCCGGGCTCATCGGTATTGCATAAACTGTCTTGCAACTTCATACAACACGGGCAATTGCGATTCACCCGATTCCTGTCGGCGGTGGGGGCTCGTGCACCACACTCTGTTGCATCGGTCGTCATTCCTTTCCGCACGACCGGATGATGCAAATCCTCCGCGGTCCTCTGACCAACGCAGTACTCGCCAGCCGCAACGAAGACGGGAGACTGATACCCAATCCCGGTCGAATAATCGACCAACTCAACACCGAGGTATCCAAAGGACCGTATCCAACGACACCATATTACAAAGCCGCATCCGGGGCTTATTAAACCAGGCGGTACTCAGTCTACAAAGGTTGGAAGATTTGGTGGAGATCTCGTCCCCGCAGCCTCGCCCGCATGTTGAGGAAATTAGTGAAAACCTCATTGATTTCGACAATTAAAATAAGTCCACAAAAATATATATAAATACAAGAAAGCACGGAAACCCACCATTACACCATAATCGAACTATGCAAATCACATGTTCGAAAACAAATACACCACGGCCAACATCAACAACACAGCCAGAACACTTCACATACAAAGAAAAGGTCGTCGCCTAAATGTTTGGAAAATATGAAAATATACAAACTAAAGA
The DNA here is from genome assembly GCA_964058755.1 of Campiglossa producta. Lineage (NCBI taxonomy): Eukaryota > Metazoa > Arthropoda > Insecta > Diptera > Tephritidae > Campiglossa > Campiglossa producta. The sequence continues at coordinate 51,631 of CAXKVI010000175.1, forward strand.
CATTTGACGGGAGAAAAATAAACGAACAAACAAAAACCGTTTCTGATGCAATATTTGAACCGCTAAAATTAATTTACAAAAACCGAACAGTACCGCAGCTACAATAACCAAACGGGTAACAGTAAACCGAAATATAACACTGAAGATGGCGGATCGCCGAAACCGGTTTGTTACAAAACCAAAATTGACAAGGGATGACGAAAAATCGTTCCAATATACATCTAGTATCCACCCTGTCGGAATAACACAAAACCAAATTAACTATATAAATACTTACCTTTTGAAATTAAATAGAAATTGAACTTATTACAACTTACCTTTTAAATACCTAAATGAAATACATACTTACCTGTAAAATAGTTATATTTTCTGAAAACCTTAAATTTATACTTACCTTCGAAATGCTAAAATTTCTAAAATATTTACCTTTTTATTTCCGCACACTGTAAAATAAATTCTAACCTACCGTTTTCATGAAGATCCACTGTGCACATAATATAATTTACTCTGTTTAAGAAAATAAGCAAGCGGTCCAATGGAATGTAATGGACCGCTTTAGAGTTAGTCGTTCGCTAACCTCCCAATCGATCGCTATAAACTTTACTCACCCCGTTTCCTTTATAAGTTTACAAAGTGAATTTTAATAAAGTTACCTATGTGGTATATATTTATATTTAAAATTAAATACAGCGCGAGTGTTTTAGTTAAACGGAAATAGTCCCCTTTACTTACCGCATAGTCGGTCAAAATTATACACAATCTTAAGAGAAAAATCAAGGCCTGAACTTAAATTTTTTCTTTGAAAGGTTGAAGACTGGAATTTAAACACAACCTTTTCGAATATGTAAGGTACATATTTTATTGATCTATAACTTTATACGCAAGTCGATTGTATTATAAAATTTTTGTGAATTATTTTAAATTATCTATATGGGTTTGTTCTACTTTTATTTATAAATTATAACTAAAGGTGTTTTTTGATTAAACCACAATTACCAATTTGTCCCATCGGTTGTTGTTGTTGTTAACAGCAAAGATACTTTCCGAAGGCTTTGGGAAGTGATGCCGAAATTTACAGTACTTGGCCGGATATGAACCCGGGACGCTGCGGTACTGTCCGACTGGCGTGATGGCGATTTGGTATGAGTAGTGGAACCTTCTAGGTCATGTCATCCTTCCATCCGTGAGGAAGGAGAAGATGGGTAATAAGAAGTGAGAGGCATCATATCCGTAGATCAACTATTGAGTTAGCAAGTCATTACCTATGTGCATATTAGTCGCCTCTTTCGACTGGTATGCCTACCTCGGGCATATTCTCATCTAATACCATTGATTGAAAAATATTAGCACAATAAGATCCATGATCTTTTATAGTACAACAAAATTTAAATGTAAAGCCGTTGTCATCTTTCCATCTAGGAATGCTCCATCTGTTTGCTTCTGCGTACTACAGCAGGGTACTTTCCAAAACCCCAAAAAATACTCAATGGAGTACTATGAAAAGCGAGATAGGGAGTAGTTGATAATCAAAGAAAAGCCTACTCCTGCTCACGCGTCAAGAGTGCTCCATGTTGTTTTTTTTTGGGGGATTTTTCGGGAAGTACTCTCTACGAACACGAGTACGCAGAAGAAAAGCGATCGAGTACTCTTTAGGAGTATTCCGAGTATTCTCTTCGTTTTTTTTGCAGGCTACTTTATATTGCACTAAATGCCGACTTTCTTGGCTTATTGGCATTGGCTGGTAAAATTGTTCAAAAACCCGAAAACGATGACGATAATATTTTTGTGCACATGTCTGAAGAAATTCGCCACCAATTGAAAGCCATGCACCACACTTTTCTGCCACCTTCCAATCACCAAAGCCATTATGCCCCCTATGGCATCCAGCAGTCGTATTTCCTCCTTGTCATGCAACACGGAATATATCCATATATATCTATGTCCATAAATGATTGTTTTGATGTGCACCAATTTCTGCGCTAGAGGCAAAGGACTGCAGATTTAAAGGCATTTTTTACATTCTGCGAAATGTACCTACTAGGGTTGCCAGACGTCCTCTTTTCGGAAGGACATGTCCTTCTTTTTATTGCAATGTCCTTCCCTGTCCTCCTTTTTAAGCTTTGTCCTTTTTCGGTTTTTTTTTTTTGCTAGGGGCTGGAGATTAGTATCTAGTTAGGGGTCGTGCATATATGACGTCACGCGATTTTTGGTAGTTTTTGACCCCCCCCTCCCCCCATGTCACACCCAGTCACAAACTCCAGACCCCCCTCTCCCCCTCGAATGTCACATCACACCCTTAATAAATATAAATTCAATATTTATTTGACATAAAATCTGATACATATTTAGAATGTTTATATTAATTATTAAAAAATATTTGCCAATCGAAAGAATGAAAACGTGCCAAATTTGAAAACGTTCATGGACGTTGCACGCTAGAAAACATGCAAAAAATAACGTGACATCACGTAAGTGCTACTCCCCTCCCTCCCCCCATGTCACATTTCGTCACAAATCGCAGACCCCTCCCCCCCCTCAAAGAGCGTGACGTCATATATGCACGACCCCTTATACTAAAACTAAATGAGCTATAAAACTGCATACTCGAAAAAAATCTAAAAATTTGTTGATGAGATTGGTCGAGCTTCGCGAATTTTGTGGAATTTTGCACAAAGTTTTAAGTGCAAAATTTTAATGTATTTTCATCTATATTTTGATGGAGGGTGGATCTAGGAACACTCACTGGGTATTTTACGGGACATTGCGGCCTGCGTTATCACCTTAGTAAGCTGAATCTGCAGATACAACAATTTGTCGGTTTTGAGAACTGGACGATGAAACGCCGGTTCATATACTCTGCGAATGCAAAAAAAAAAATTTTGATGGTTTTCGTTGAGTTTCGCAATTTTTTTTTTGGAATTTTTCACAAAGTTTTAAGCGCAAATTTTTAATGCATTTTCATCTTTATTTTCATGGAGGGTGGATCTAAGAACCGTCACTGGGTATTTTACGGGACATTGCGGTCTGCGTTATCACCTGAGTAAGCTGAATCTGTCAGATACAACAATTTGTCGGTTTTTCGCACTGGACGATGAAACGCCGGTTCAAATAATCTGCGAATGCATTGCATTAGCAAGAAAGAAAGTTTGCTACCTAGGTGGGGTCACTCTCAATCCGTTCGTGATATGGAATAAAAACCTGAGGAGGTGCTCAAATTTATAAAGAGCCTCCGCATACAGCAATAAGCTGAAAGGTCACACAATAGATCGTGTAAATGCTCGCGCTGTAATAAGGCCTTATAATAATAACTAGAGTTTGCCCAGTGGTTGAAATTCATCCACAAAACCTTATTTTATTTTCCTACCTTTTTGCTATTTCTTAAATTTTCCTTTCGGTTCCATATTTTTTCTTTCTATAAATTCCTATTCTTTTTGCCTTTTCCTCCCTCTTTACACCACAGTAATATAGTTTCAATGTTGATAATTATTTATTCTACTTAGGTCGTCTTCATTCGTACTTCTTTCCTTTCCTTTCCTTTGCTTTTATTTCCTTTCCCTTCCTCTCCTTTCATCTCATTTTATTTCTTTTGCTTTGCTTTCCTTCCCTTCCGTTTTCTTTCCTTTCCTTTTCTTCCCTCTCCGTTGTTTTTTTTCCTTTTCCCTTCTTTCATTTCATTTTATTTCCCTTCTTTCTTAATTTCTATTATTCTCTTTTTCTTTCCTTTCCTTTCGTTTCCTATGCTTTAGTTTCGTTTTGTTTCCCTTAGTTTTCTTTCATTTTATTTATTTTCTTTTCATTTCATTTCTTTTTTTTTTTTTTTACTTTTATTTTATTTCACTTTCTTTTTTTTGAATCACTTTTCTATTTATTTCTAACTTGAATTTTTTATCAATTTTCCGTTTTATTTCATTTCACTTAGTCTAGCCACGAAGGGCCTTGTGCGTGATCTAGCTTATTTGTGATTTTTTTCAAAACATCATGTCTGAGCAAGCATTTGCTTCTCTGAATACCCACTCAGATTTTGTTTTTGTAAACACTATTTGTACCTGCGTCCAATCAAGTTGACGGGCTGCTCATGTTTATTATTGCGGCCAACAAAACAACTCTTATTCTCACACTCGGGCTCTCCACAACTGCAATGAATGCAAACACAACAATGCAAGTGGCCATACCCACATACGCACATAATAGCGGCTCTATAAAGTGAATACGTGTTTAGCATTTCATATTGTAATTATTTTTTTTTTAAATTTTTCAAACTTTATATACTTTAGCATTATGGTTATTGCAAAAAAGGGAGAAAACTTTTGAACATTGCGCATTTATATATATATAGATAGATAATAGATAATAATAATCTATATTTTCATGAAAAATTATAGTGTAGTGTTGTATTATCTATGCATTTATTTTTTGTTTCTTTGCATTTAAATATGAATACGTGTCAAATACATGCGATTGAGTGCTTCCCTGTAAACAACCCCTCATAAAGTGAATGGTGATTATGGCGCACATACCTGGATATGTTATTGATAAGTTACAGCTTACGTTTTTTTGACCATAACTTTTCACCAAAACAAAAAATTAAAAATGCGCTTCCGGATTCGTGATCCTGAGGCCAAACCCCGTCTTTTGCGCTATCTCCCATAATTTTAGCTAATTTATTAGGGGTCAATAAAGGAAACAAATACCAAAATAGCTAGTGAGGCTCAATATGTTTTCACTATTTCCCTTTTAATTGTCAGTGAAGACATTTTAGAAAAAATATTTAGAACATTTTTTTATTTTACATTGACAAAAGTGCGATTATGTTGGACATTTTAAAGGTTTGTCAAGTTGGTATAGTTAGACAGTTAACTTGAAAATTTTAACTAAAACCTTTTATATTTAGGAAATTGAAAAAAGCTGACCCGGGAAATGGACACTAACCCTTTTCATGGATGTTATGGTCGCGAGTTTTTATTCATGTAGATTTGTATATGTATATTTGTAGTTTTTAGTTTAGTTTTGTATATTTTTGTTTATTTTTTTTTTGTTGGGGATCTTTGATTTGGGCTTACTTTTCTGGGATTTTTGTTTTGTTTTTTATTTTCTTCGTGGATAAGTTCGCTTATCCGCAAATTTTCATTTCCTTTTATGATTTTTATTTTTTTTTTTCAAATAAAGATATTTCAAAACACTTTCATGGTTTTTTATGTTGGTTTTGGTAATTCAAAGTGGCATTACCAACTTTCATGAAGTGGAATATTTTAATTTTAAGACACGATTGGACTATTAGTGGAGTCGTCGCCACTTTGGTCATTTTCGTGTGGAAGTAGGACCAGTTTGGTTAAATTATCTTCTTTTAAGACGACTAGGTCGCCTAATTTTATATTGGCGTTTCCAGGTTTGATGTAACGCCTTCAATTTCTGCCATCGATTTACTATGGAGGCAGGGTTCTCGCTGGAATCTACTTCTGGTGGCGCGATAGATGTCCCCCTGTCAGGAAATGACCTGGAGTTAAGGGTTCCAAGTCGGTCGATTCATTTGACGAAGTGCTTATGGGTCTTGGGTTTAGACAGGCCTCTATTCAGCATAATAGGGTCGAAAACTCCTCAAAAGACCTCCCTTGTTTGGTGAGGCAGTGGGTATGAAATGCTATTCTAAATGAAGAGTCTATTTCGACAATGCGCTATCACGCGAATATGCTAAAAATGCCTTAAATTCTGATCTTAATGATCTTGAGGCTCCGACAAAATTAGTCCCATTGTCGGAATATATATTCTTCGTGCAGCCGCGCCTAGCGATAGACCTAGAGAGTGCGGCTAGAAATGGTTGGGTGCTGAGATCGGTTGTGGTTTCTAGGTGTTTTGCCTTTGTTGTAAAGCAGGTAATGAGCCGGTATAATTGACATTTATATGGTAGGATGATTGGTTGACGTTAGCTATACGCTAAGTCCCGAGAGGCGCCTAAGCGACCTCCGGTTCTTATAATGTCATCCTTGTCTAAGAAAGGGTTAAGAGAAAGCACTTCGCTTTTTGAATCGACCGGGTTTTCAGACTTTAGATTTTTATACTCGGTACAGTAAACTCTCTGTTGAGCTACTTTAATTAAACATTGTGTCGTTGTTTTGATTTCATCTGATGAAATCTCATACGACGTTTTTTTTTAAAAGAGTCCTTTGTCTGACTATGGGTTGATCTGAAAAATCTTAAAACGTAAGATATTATCCTTAAAGCTCTGAATAGATTCGAAAATCTATCTATCCTGTTTGGTCGTTGCTGCATGCACTTGCACTCTTTTTTTTCTCGATATTTGTATTATATGTTTTCTCTTCTGATGAGATGTCTTCTTGTAACCAAGAAGGTCCCTGCCACCACAACGTATTGTTGACCAGTTCATTTGCTGGGATACCTCTGCTGGCCATGTCGGCTGGATTGGTTCCCGAGTCCACATGATGCCTTTTGTCGTTTCCTACTTTGTCGACGATTTTCGTGATACAGTGTGAAACGAAAGTTGACCACGAACATGGTGGCTTTCGTATCCATGCCAGTACTATCGTTGAATCTGTCCACAAAAAGGTTTTCGGATTCCCTAAATTAATGTTACTTGCGATGGTTACCATCATTTCGGCGAGTAGTACGGCTCCGCATAACTCCAGTCGGGGAAGTGAAACTGAATTTACTAGGCCTACTTTGGTCTTGGCTAAAAGTAAATTAACCAAGACTTGATCGTCTTTGTCGACGCAAAGGTATACTGCCGCTGTATATGCCTTCTGCGATGCGTCGCAGAAAGTGTGAATTTCCATATTGTTGAATGGGGAAAAGTAAGTCTATCGCCCTATCCGAATATTATCAATTTCGTGATAATTTTCCATGAAATTTGTCCACTTTTCTTTTGTGTTATTTGATACATTTACGTCCAAATTTGTTCCTTCTAGCCAAATATGTTGCATAAGCATTTTGGCTACAATTATTTTTGGGGCAAGCCATTCCATTGGGTCAAAAAGCTTTGCAATTGCTGATAAAATTGCCCTTTTTGTTAAGTTATTGCACCTTCGTGAAGCGTGGATACCTTGCCGCGGTACGAGGGCTTAAGTCGATAGCCACAGGGCTACGCTGCCCTTGTGATCATAGCTCCGTACGGCACTTCATCACGAGAGCAGCGTAGCCTCTCTGGCGCGACGACAAAGATCTTCCCCCTCCCAATCCAGGGTGTTATGCGAAACCGTGCCTATTGGACGTTTGCAGCCGGGAGGCAAATCGTGGCTGTATTTGAACGGAGCCTCTCTGATACCTGGTCGCCTCAGAGAGTAAGCATGGCCTTACCGCGGTACGGGGCTCTGCCGCGGCAGACGACACATTTTCCCCTACTCTTCCCTTGACCCTAAGCTGGCCTTGTCCGGCGATACGAACAAGATGAACTCAAATAAAAACGAGAAACCTAAAAAACAAACAACGCCAAATTTCACTCCTCAGCAGAGGAGAGCTATGGAGGAGCAAGCGAGAAAGCAACAACAACGCCAGAGGGCAACCTCCGCTCCACAATCAAGGGTGAGATCGACAGCGATGGCAAATACGAGTCGGTCAACCAAACCTCTATCGAGTAAGATTGACTTGATGGGAGCTAGCACCAGTGCGGTTGCCAACGCTGCTAAGCGGACAACGGCGGATGCTAAACTCCCATCAACCGCTGATATGAAAACCAGAATCTTTACGTCTGTGGCAGCGGTCTCACGACCTGGCCTCGGAGTTTCGAAGGGGAAGGACGCTGCAACTGAGATTTCGGCAAAGGGAGCGACCGCGATGGCACCTACGGGTACGCACTCGCGTGAGACATCTCCCCACCGCTTCACATACCACGAGAAAAGATTGGCTGCAAAGATCCTGTATAGGTATGAAGGGGTACCGCAGGAATCGCTGTCGCCGAATTCCAGAAAATCGGTAGAGCTAGCGAAAGCTGTGATACCGGATTTCCAAAATACTTACATGCCAAAGAGGTTAAAAGTTAACCCTTTCAAGCGCCAGAGATCGGACCTGGAGTTAAGTCCCCCTCCCAAGCGGCATCAGAATACCCCTGGGGCGGGCAAACTAAGCTTTGCTGAGGTAACCAAGGACAGGATCTTTATAGGCGTCCTTGACCGAGGCAATGACCGCCTGGCCATCCCCAAGGACCGGTGGCGTTACGTGCGAAATGAACTCGGCAACATTCTTCTTAACGTTGCTCCGGAGTTTCCAAGTAGTTCGGCGCGATTAACGGATGCGAGTTGGCACCAGGGTCAGATTAAATTACTCGCATGCGAGGATGCAAAAACTGTAGCACTGTACAAGGCAGCAGCTGCTAAACTGGGTGAAGTCTACAAGGGCGCAAAGATCGAGGCCGTCGACTGGAAGGACATTCCACCTCGTCCAAGGGCAAGGGCATGGATTCCGGCCATCCCTGACGAAACCGAGAGAATTCTCGGGATGCTACGGCTAATGAATCCGCCCCTCCCAACGCATGACTGGAGTGTCACTCTGGTCGGGGATGCGGTACAGGTGGTGTTCACCATGAATAAAGAGTCAATCGAGCCCCTTAAAAGGTGCAATGGCCTAGATCGTTATCCACGTATATCGTGGCGATTCTCAGCGCGCTGCCTTCTCGGCTGCTCCGGGGGAACCGGAAGACGAAATACCAGAAGAGGAAGCGGAAGATTCCGATGCGGAAAGCATGTTATCCGCCACGTCCCTTGGCGATAGTGCTATGATCAACTCGGAGATGGAGGACAGCCTACAGGACGAGGAAGTCCTCTACGTCACGGTGGTAGCAGCCAACGCTGACCGATTAACATCTAACGCTACAGACAGCAGGACTCCCACAACGCCATATCGGGCAGTTAATCGGAACAACTCGTCGTTGATAGGTAACCTCCGGGATGGGGCAAACTGGTCGACAGCACCCGCCTGACGGTGGCGTCGGTCTATATGCCCTACGACGCCGAAGAACCTCCACCACAAACGGAAGTGAAAACCTGGTGTCAAATTTCTGCACGGGTAATCTTATTATTGGAGCGGACGCTAATGATCGCCATGTCCAATGGGGGAGCTCCGATATCAATTCCAGGGCGAGTCTCTGTTTGATTACCTCTTAACAACCAACCTGGTAATTTGCAACGTGGGTAATGAGCCTACTTCTATCACTAAGACCCGCAGGGAGGTCATAGACCTCACTATCTGTAGTGAAGGCGCTTATGAGTGGGTCAGAAAATGGCGGGTTCTTGAAGAACATTCATTCTCCGACCACCGTTACATTGATATGGTTTTAGACTTTATTGTAGAACAACCAATCATGAAGCGCAATCCACGTAACACGTAACGTAACACAGACCTACCAGTACTGCCCTCACAAGCCCCCTCATCAGTAGAGGAGCTGGAGGATCTTGTTACTACATTTACATCGGCGCTCTCAAATGCTCTAGGGCAGGCTTGTCCAGTGCCAAAACCACGCGGTAAACACAGGCCACATTGGTGGTCTTACGATTTGGACTCGCTCCGCAAATCATGCCGGAAACAATTTAACAAGGCCAAGAGCCTCGGCTCTGAGCCTCATTGGCACGAATATAAAGCTAAATAAAGGGCCTACAAAAAAGCTCTGAGACAGGCGAAGAGATCCTCGTGGAGTGTTTATCCCTAAGGCTGGGAAGGCATCCCACTACGAGCCAAAAGACTACAGACCGATCAGTCTCTCGTCCTTTGTACTCACAACCTTTCAGAGGATACTAACCGACTACCTCTCAACGACTATTGATAGCAACCTTATCTCTAGCTATCAGCATGCATACACCAAGGGCAAATCAACAGAAACTGCTCTGTACAGCCTAGTATCTGTCATTAAGAAATCGCTGTGTGAAAGGCCACAAGACAGTAGTCCTTGGCTTGTGGCCTTCCTAAACATTGAGGGGCTTTCAACAATATAAGCCCGGAGGCGATCAACTCCGCTCTAACTAATCTGGGCTTAGATAGACCTCTAACTGGTTTAATTGACCAACCTCTAAGGGGAAGGAAAATAGCTTCTTCACTTGGTACGGTTGAGTTATCACGCTATGTCACAAGGGGAACGCCCCAGGGTGGTGTTCTTTCCCCGCTTTTATGGAACTTCACAGTCAACTCGATTTAGCTATTGTATTCAGAGGCAAGTTCCCACAAACTCTGTGTGACCTGATGCAAGTAGCACTGCGAGAAGTTTCGACGTGGTCCTCTCTCTGCGGACTTAGTATCAACCCGTGGAAAGTGGAACTTGTCTTCTTCACCAACCGGTACAAAATACCGCCACTAAGCCTACCAGAACTAGATGGCACGCGCCTGGGCTTGTCGGATAAGGCCAAGTTTCTAGGCATAGTTCTGGACAGGAAATTGAATTGGAAGGAGAATGTTCTTCACCGCCAGAAGAAAGCTCTTTACACATGCAAAAGAGCCATTGGCAAAAAATTGGGTCTCAGCCCTAGAGTATGCAATTGGATCTACACGGCCTTCATTCGCCCAATCATGCTGCATGGAGTCGTCGTATGGTGGCCTGCGCTGAGCAAGGCAACATACCTGAATCTGTTGCGGAATGTCCACAGATCCAATATGATCTGTATAAGCGGTGCGGTAAGGACAACGCCCAACGAAGCCCTCCAGGTCATTCTGGGCATTTTGCCAATTGATCTGGAAGAGTTTCGGTCAGCGGTGGCATCAGCTCTGCGCCTAAGGGAAACCTCCAATTGGGTGCGGGTACTATTGGACACTCCAGTATTCTGGAATCTTACAGCTTTCTCCCTCTAAGCACAGATCGTTGTGCGACCACTACAGTCGGGGATAGCTGTTTCAAAATAAGAAGACTGGGAGGGGACGGATTGGTGTCCCGAAACAAAAGGTGGCATTTCCATATACACCGACTGCTCGAAGTTGGACGGCAGAGTTGGAGGAGGGGTTTATTCAAGGGATTTGGACCTTGAGCTCTCCTTCAGACTACCTGATCATTGTAGCGTCTTCCAGGCGGAAGTCTCGGCTATCCTGGACGCCGCGGCCTGGTTAAGCAAACGTGTTATCGGAGAAGATATCGCTATTTTCAGCGATAGCCAAGCGGCCATCAAATCCCTTGGCTCATACACGTTCAACTCTGAACTGACGCTCCGCTGTCGTCGATCTCTTCAGGAGATGGCCCAACAGAACTGCGTAAACCTGATATGGGTCCCGGGACATTGAGGGAAACTGTAAGGCAGACGAGCTCGCCAGGCAGGGCACGACCAAGCAGGTTCTTCAGGATAAAGAGCGCTTAGGTATGCCGTTTGCCACTTGCAAACTAATGCTGACCGAGCACATACTCCGTCAAGCCAACGAAAGATGGCTGCAATCCCCAGGGGGTCGGATATCGACGCATTTATGCCCTAACTAGGGGTAGTAACCGGTCACTGCCTCATTGGTAGGCATGCAGAAAGGCTAGGTGTGCCCTACCGACGATGCTGCAGGAGTTGCAAAGATGATGATGAGGAGGAAACAGTGGAGCACCTCATCTGCAACTGTCCGGCTTTAAGCGGTGCGAGAACGCGCTTTTTGGGAATTCCCTCCCTGGATAGCCTAAGCCAGATCGCGGAACTGGACATAAAGGACTTGATGACCTTCATAAAGTCATCTAAGTGGTTCGAGGAAGAGTAACGGTGTCGGTTTAGGAGCGTCAGTCTCGGGATTCTGCTATGTGGAAAATCCCAACAACTCACTTTCCTTGTGTTGGTGGTATCACAACGGGCCTTTCAAAACTGGCCTAAGTGTGCCTCTGCGGCAGGCACTTGAACCTAACCTAACCTAAGTTATTGCAATTTTCCATGGGCTTTGTGATGAAATAAAATTCATCTCTTTGAGCGTTCCACCTGATTCCTAGTGCCTTCATTGAACTTGCGTCTTCGAATTCCAGGAAATCTTGCGTTATACGATGTTGTTTTGGGATGGCTTTCAATATTTGGTCACAATTGGCTGTCCACTTTCGAAGTGGAGACCCGGCTGATTTCATCTCTTGCTTTAATTGCTGAGTCAATGTAGAGTCCACCAGCAAGAATGTCGTCCACGTACATACAATTTTTAAGTATGATGGATGCTATTGGAAAGGAATCTTCTACGTCCTTTGCCAATTGTAATAGTGTCCTTATTGCCAGATAAGGAGCACAATTTACCCCGAATGTTACAGTCTTTAGTTCGTTCAGACTGATAGAGCTTTCAGGGCTAGTATTATATAATATACTCGGATATTTTGTATGATTTGGCTGTACCATAATTTGTCGGTACATTTTCTCTATATCGCTGTTGAAGACATATTTGTAAAGTCTCCAACGAAGTATGAGAAGAGTTAGGTCTGCGTGTAGTACTGCACCCGTGTGAAGAACATCGTTCAGGCTTACTCCGTTTGCTGTTGGGCTCGATGCGTTGAATACGACTCGAACTTTTGTTGAGGTACTTTCTTCTTTGATGACTGCATGATGAGGTAGAAAATAATGGTCACAGGAGTCTGCATCACGTTGCTGGTGATCCTTGCCATATGTCCTAATTCCTCGAGGCATGTCTCGTTCCGGAGGAACTGAGAGCATGCCCTTTTGAGGGAGGGCCCGAGGGATATGTTCGCAGGGAATTCTCGTTTAAATGCCAGTGAGACTGTATATTTCTTTGAGTTATCTCTCGTGGTTGTTTTTCTATAAAGATCCTCGCAGTATTTTTCTTCTTCATTTAATTGTTTGCTCCTGGGAAGTTCTTCTAATTCCCAGAAGGCAGTTAGTTGGTTATCCAACGATATGTCACTATAATAAGAGACGATTTGGTTTTGTAGCTCTTGGCCTGTGAGCCAAGAGCTTACCAAGAACATCCTTCCGCAATCCGTTTGATATTATCTGAGGGTAAATGTCTCCTCCCAGAATTAGGTCCACTGGCTCGTTGACATAGAATCTTTTCTCAGCCAACTCTAAGTCAGGGAATGACTGTTTTGTCATCACACTGATTTGACATGTTGGAAGATTTCCAGTCAACTGTGGCAGGACAAGGACGTTTGCGTTCACAGAGAATAGTGGGTCAATGAGTGACAGCAGCTCTATTGAACAAGTCTCTTTGACATGTGCAGAGAATGAATTTGTTATTCCTGAAACTTGGGCGCGAATTTTCTTGCATGGCACGTCGATTAGAGCTCTTGCTGAAAAACTGGTATTTTTATAGTGTATATTTACACGAGCTGTGCCTAAAAACACACCTATCTTGTATTGGCATGGCAAGACTGAACTTGCTTATCATTTGTTTTAGAGTTTTGTCTCTATTGTGCCTGTTTGGAAGTTGAAGCTCTATCGTCGTCATCTGAGCTCCGACTATGCGCAGATGTCTTTGACTGACTTTTTGGTATATGCAGGAGGGTGTTATGACGATGATGACATGTCATGCAATTGTACCCATTTGTACATTATGAAACCGTATGTCGTGAGGACAAACAGTTCAGGCAGATGTTGTTCTTTTTAATAAACTCCACTCGACGAGAGGGAGAACGTTTTTTGAACTTGTCACAATTATGTAGTTTGTGACTATTTGTACGGCACATCTGGTTATGTTGGTTTGGAAGGACCCAACCCTTTTTTGATGGGATTCAGGGGCATCTGTGGGGCTGGGTTTTTGGCGTCTTTGAAGTTTGATTACTTCTGTGGCCAGACACGTTTTCTAAAGACAAAAACCTGTCTGATAGATACTTATTCATATCCTCCCACTTGGATATTTCCGTTTGGTTTCCTAGAGACTGTTCCCAAAGCGAAAGGCTGCGTTTGTAAGTGGGGCTTTGCACACAATGTCGTATGGTTCCTTTTGTGTTTTCTGGGTGTGGTGTAATAACTTTTCCACAGGGCTAAAGGGTTAACTACATAAAACTGTATTTCAACATTACCTCGGACTTTGACTTTGACAGATAAGTTCAATATACGTGTTTCAACGAAACATGGCAAATGGGAAACCTCAAAGTTGAAGCAAGGTTGAAATTTGGCAAACTCTCAAATTTTGCTTGCTTTGACAATCAGATGTTGATGACTTTGCTTTAATTTAAGAAATAAAATTTGGAGGAAATAGTAATTAATTCGTTTTTTCTCTATTAAATTAATAAATTAACCAAAACTCTCTGAATGCAAAGAAATAAATAACGAAAGCAAATGTATAAAAGAGAATCGTCAAAGCGTTCATTGTAGCATACCTCTGAAGTTGAGCGCAAAGTTTTGAGGTTGCAAATGTCAGGCGAGGTTAACATAGCTTTATGTATTTGACCCTTAAGATTTTTATTAACTATGTATATTGCCATAAACATATCTCGGAACGTAGATCATGAGATATAATCACCCTTGAAAACTGCCATGTCGCATGGCGGAAGGCGAATTTTGTGTTCACTGACTGGCGCACTGACGGTCTGATTTTTGCCCTTTGATTGGAGTTGTTCCGAGAATTTACCGATTGTCGTTAAGCATTTTAAGTATGCTCCATAAAAAACCTTGTATTTTTTCTTAATTGACGCGATTTCTGCTGTTTATCGTACATAATCGGAAAGGGCAATTTTTAATTCCCCCTGCCGAATTCCCAGAGTAGAGTCTCAAATTCTACAATCGATTCCGCTCTTTGAATAAATGACTCCATTTTCAATTTAATATATTAGGCTTTTAATTGGCCGAAATCGGTAAACAGATATAAATCAGATTAGATTTAATGTTGTTAGGTAGAAATGAGAGATAATAATGTACTCATCATACAGGTTCCTGCAGGGCAGCTCTAACCATCATGCAATGCACCCCTGCGCTATTCAAGCATGGTGAATTGCATGACAAGTGTAACAGGTGCCATCGCCCATGCAGACACCTGTGTGTGAAAGAGCAAAATAATGATCGATATCAACGACCGCCTGGCAGCGGCCATCGTGCGAGCGTTGATATCGGCCAATACAATTCCGGACATATAAGTGGCAGCTACTCCTATTTAATAAAACTAAATAAAATTTATAATTGATTTAAAAAGTTAAAGTTCGGTCTTTTTATATTCGATTACAAATCCGCTACATTGGAGAGGATAATTTTGATAACTTTGAATAAAGGATAATTTTATCCGGCATCGTCCAAAACCATCATCAGTCGTAAGTAAGGCTCATCAGCACACCCAGCGGAGCACCCCCAAAGTAGATGCTCCGATATGGCGGCCGGCAGGCAGCAATCAAAATGGATGTGACACAGGTGAGTGGCAGTGAGTGAAAGTTAAGTGGCAGTGAACTGATAAATTGTATAAAATTAATTAAAATATAATAAAGAACAACTAATTTAAACGGAAATAATAAAAATTTAATACAAACAAATTAATATAAACGGAGATAAAACTTAATTTGTAAATGTAAAATTTAATAAAGAAAAAGATTAATATAAACGGAGATAATAAGAATTTAATAAAATTTAAAATATAACAATGGAAATTTAATACCAACAGAGGTAATGCAATTCGGCCAAAGCAGTAAACGCTAAAAGAAAACTTTTTTATAAACAGAAAATTTAAAATTTAATAAAGAAATTTAACAAAAACGGAGATAATAGAAATTTGCAAAAAGGCCATAAGTGCCAAAACGAAAATTTATACGGAAATTTTAAATAATACATAAAACTAAAATACAAATTTAATAGAAACAGAGATAAACTACAAATTTTAAGAATAAGACATAAAACTAATCTACCAAACTACGAAAAACGGAAATAAAGTAAAATTTTGAAAATAAAACATACAACTAATCTACAAACTAACAAAAACAGAGATAATCTATAAATTTTGGAAATAATAAATACAACTAAACTAAGAAAAGCAGAGATAAACTTAAATAAACCTAAAAATAATACAAAACTAATCGCCTAAATACCTAACGGCACATCATACCACGCCACTTAACTAACGGACTCAATAACTCACGCCACTCGAATACAAATACAACAGCATCAACCGAGGCAGCAGCGTGCGACGCAGCGGCGTAGCAGTATAAGTATTTATACATGCATAATTTTTTGTTGCTTTGTATTCATAGGGACTTTTTTGCTTATATATATATAGATACATATTTATAGTGGTTCTACACAATACACATTTTTTTTGATTTATTAAATACGGTGGTTCCGTTAACAATTATGTCACATTTTTTCTTACAGTGGTGCGTCCGTTTGTACCAAAACGGTGGTTCTGTTTAATAACCAATACATATACATTTTTCATAACACGGTGGTACTGTAGAACAACCAAACCCAGCAAACCAGCTTGGGAGCGCTCTTAAATCTGAGCTCTAATATGAGATTTTTTATGAGTTTTTTCAGAACATGCCCATAATTATGATCGTTATGTGAGCTTTTATGAGCGTGTACATAAATATGATTGCTTTATTAGTTTTTCTGAGTGTGCCCCTATAAATACCTTTTACTTTCATTATTTGGATTCAAGTACGTCTTTTTGAAATAAGTTTTGTAAGAAAATAAATAATGAACAATATTTGAATGTTAGATATGCAATGAATGTTTACCTATTTGTTGCTACATATTTAAAAGGAAAATTTAAGGTGCAAGGGATGGGAAAAGGGAATGGGAGAAGTCATGAGAAAGGAAAGGAAAAATTAAAATTGGAAAGAAATTAATAAAAATTAAGAAGAAAATGAAGCTCTTAATTCGTAGAAAAAATCATTCGAAAAAAAAACTCTTTCATGCGCTCTTTTCAGAGCTCATAAAAACATTCGAAAAAGAATCTTTTATGCATAAGACTGAGAGCTCATTTATGAATGACCAGTTTCATAGGAAAAGCCACTCAAATTCGAGCATTTTATGACTGTTTACGATTGTTTTATGAACTCATTATGAATGTGAGCGCTCATAGGAAAGAGTCCCATATGCGCTCATTTAGAGCTCTTATGGTTTGCTGGGAATATACTTTTTAATCAAAAACGGTGCGTCCGTTTCCATAGCCCAATCATTTCCATCAATAGTTTGCATTTAAAATTTGTCATTAATTTCAATACTAAAGTTATAGTTTATTTTTTATTTATAGTTTATAGTTTTTCATTTCAATAGACCTTGCCTTTTTTAAATCGTTTCGACTGTTAATTAAACTCATTTTACTATTGTACAAAACTTTGGTTAATTAGTATAAAAAAAACTTAAATACAAAATTACACTTAGAGAAATTTGTTTGAAATTGCATGATCCCCTAGTTCCAATTGCATGCTATATCCCAAATTCTTGCCTGAATTTCAGCGGGTTACAGTGGATACAGTCCATTGTGTCTGGACAATTTCAACAATCGGGTGAATTTTTTTTTGTATTAAAAAAAAAAAAAAATCTGGTGAAATTAGTTTGCCTTAATCGAATTTTTTGTGATAAATCAGCTTGTTGAGTAAAAACGCATTTAATTAAATAGTTTTGAGCACATTTTAAAACTCAATTCATTTACAATAATATTTCTCATCGACTTAGGTAAAATTTTAATGATTTTATTAAGATTTTAAATATTTCAACTTTTATAATATTTCTACATACATTCGAATAAACGCCTAATTAATTACATTATAAATTTCATTCATATCAATTTCAAATAATTCGAAAGCCTCGAATAGTTTTCTCAAGTATAAAGTTTCCCAAATACATTCCATGCAGTTAATTTAAAGTAAATCCAAATTTTTCGCCATTGTGCTTAAGTTCATATGAAACTTAGGAACAATAAGACAGTTTCCGGGAAGGCAGACAGCGAACCCGACTCCGAATCCCAAAATTTAAATTCAAGCTCTAGCAGTTCGTCTGTATCATCGACTTTTACAGTCACAAATCAGGGAAACATTTCATTGTCGCAAGACTTAGCAGGTTTCGGAGATTCAATTAGTGTTGGCCAAAGTTCTTCTATTATAAACTCTAACCATAACGATAAAACAAGCGAAAAATTAAATTCAATTTCTTTTAATCAAAGTTAGGATCTGAACGAACAAAACAGAGGAGTCCATAAAAGTAGCATGTGGAAAATTATGTGCTCATTATGTGCTAATTAAGTGCTCTAATCCCAAAAAATGTGCTCCTCAACTTTTCCCAAAAATCGATGCTCTGCTAGCTTAAGCCTTAACTATGCGTTAACAGTGAAGGATTAGGACTACATCAAAAGTGAATATACAGAAATTATGTGCTCTTTATGTGCTAATTAAGTGCTCTAATCCCAATTAAGGTGCTCCTCAACTTTTTCCAAAATACGATGCTCTCCTAGCTTAAGGCTTAAGCTAGCAGAGCACTATGCGTTAACAGTGAAGGATAAGGACTACATCAAAAGTGAATATACAGAAATTATGTGCTCTTTATGTGCTAATTAAGTGCTCTAATCCCAATTAAGGTGCTCCTCAACTTTTTCCAAAATACGATGCTCTCCTAGCTTAGGCTTAAGCTAGCAGAGCACTATGCGTTAACAGTGAAGGATGAGGGCTACATCAAAAGTGAATATACAGAAATTATGTGCTCTTTATGTGCTAGGTAAGTGCTCTAATCCCAATTAGGGTGCTCCTCAACTTTTTCCAAAATACGATGCTCTGCTAGCTTAAGCCTTAAGCTTTCGAACAGTAAACTTTTAAACTTATTTTCCCAACAATTTTGGGGCCACCAAACTTTTATCCTACAACTTTTTTCAAAAGAGCAGATCAGTATGCGTAAACAGTTAAGGATTTCAATGGCATTAAAAATTAGTATGCAGAAAAATCTACATATTAGGTTCTTAATGGACAAAAGTTATTTTTACATCAAAATTAAAGGTTAGTGTTTAGTGCCCATCACTAGACGGCCTTTGTACATTTTTTTCTCCACCATTCGGTCGAAAGTGCGCCAGCTCATTGATAAAATCACTCGTTCCGATTTAGCCTGCTCCTTTAAGTAAAATTGTTTAAAATAAACCTTTCGTTCCTATTGACAATTATCATCAGAGCTAATCAATCCATATAAACTAGTAGTAGTGTAATATGGCGTTCACGTTGGGCCATAAACTCGAGTTAAAGGGGCTTTTTTGAGTTTATTTATATTGTTGTTGTCAATAAACTCGAGTTAATTGACAACGTGAATGCCATGTAACTGTACTTGATGTTTTACATGTTAATATGAAAAATTTAATTCATATTGTTAAAGAAATAATCTGAACGAATAGAACTGTGCTACACCAAAAATATGCAAGGGCTCTGATGTAGATATTTGGTTTCGTGAAAGCCCATAAAACACTACCTCATTTTCGGTTTTTCTCCATCACTTGAGTACGATTATAAGTAAAACTCTGAAATTCTTGAAATTTTAACGAATTCAATTTTTTTCCTTTATTTGAATTTTTTTCTTGTAATAATACACCGAGAAAAACTGATTATAGCTTGAAAGCTATAGCGTTTAAACAAAAAACTCTAAAGGTTTATTCCATTTCAAGAGAGCCGGTCCGCACGGGACATGATTTTTGATTTCGATAAAATTTTAATATGTTGTTCTTTGGTCAAAATAAAGAAACACGTGTCTTTTTTTTCGAAAAAATTTTTTTTTCGGATTTATCGGCAGTTGAAATCGTTCAAATGCAAGGAACATTTTTTTCGGCCATTTTTTTAAACGCCAATAACTTAATTAAAATTAACGGATTCTCCTAATGTTTTGAAGTTAACTTCTTAGGCGGCGATATGAAGTTTTGATTGAGAGTAAAATTTGAGAAAATGGATGACGATGAAACGGAAGTTATGGCACGGAAATAGAAATTGTATCCGACTTTCAGGGGTATGTTGCAGACTTTCACGCGTAGGCCTGAACCGCTCAACCGATTTGGATAAAATTTGGCATTATAGATAGTATGATTCATTCTAAGATTATATGCGTGGGTGTTGCCATTTGGGGAAGTTCACAGGGTTCCACTTTTTTAAATATTGAACAAGATATGCCAGTATTGGTATCAAATGAAAGGTATTTTTGACCGTATTCCAAATAGGTAAATATCAAGCAGGTTGCCACCTTACCGCATTTTATATATTTTTCTACATATCTCGGGAACCACTCGACCGATTTGGATAAAGTTTGACATTTCAGATAGTATGATTTATTCTAAGATTACATGCATGCGTGTTGCCACTTGGGGCGGTTCACAGGGTTGCCACCTATCTCAATTTTTTAAATATTGAGCAAGATATGCCTATATGGGTATCAAGTGAAAGGTATTTGTGCCCGTGTTCCAAATATTTAAATTTCAAGCAGGTTTGCCACCTAATCTAAACCATTCTCGAATACATCCTATTCATATTTCGTTATTTCTGAACTTAAGAAGTTAACTTCTTTCACGGGTACTGGCTACACGCGGTTTTTCTTTTTTTTAATGTTCGTTATTACTATTACTTTTATATAAATTTATAAAAAATAAAATATAGTTTAAAAGTTTAATTTTTTCAGTATTTAGTAAAAATTTATGACTTTTTCAAAAATTAATATCTCAAAAAAGGTTTTTTTTTATAATTTTTTCTATATTGAGTCAACAGTGTATATTTCAACTTGGCTAAATGCCATGTTCTGTTTTCGAGATATGAATTTTGAATATTAAACATTTTCTCCCCCATATATTGATGCAATGCATATCACATATTCACTTTGGACGTAGTCCTCATCCTTCACTGTTAACGCATAGTGCTCTGCTAGGGTAAGCATTAAGCTAGCAGAGCATCGTATTTTGGAAAAAAGTTGAGGAGCACCCTAATTGGGATTAGAGCACATAAAGAGCACATAAATTCTGTATATTCACTTATGTTTATGTTCTGCTAACATTGCTCTGCTAGCTTTAGGGACCTAAACATGGCAACACCAGAGCAGAAGAAATCTTTCATTGGCATGTGTGCTACTATGATACGAGAAAGCTATAGCAGTGATCCTCTAGCAATTGAATCATTTATAGATACTTACTTACTTAAAATAGCCTCTAACCGCCTAGGCGATTTTGGCCACCCAAAATGTTACGCCAGTCGGTTCTTTGTTGAGCCAACTGGCGCCAATTAGAGACACCGCGTGCTCGCAGGTCTGCCTCTACAAATTAAAGAAATCGCACGATAGTGGGTCGCCCTGCCTGAAACCTCGTTAAGTTTCGAACGGCTCGTAGAGCTCCTTCTCGATTCTGACCGAGCTGGTGGTGTTGTTCAGCGGTACAACTTGCAACTTTGATAGCAAATATCTCTTCAGAAAAGCAAAATATTAAAAAGCGCTTCCGGGTTCGTGATCCTGAGGCCAAATCCCGTCTTTTGAGCTATCTCCAATAATTTGAGCTAAGTTATTAGCAGTTGACCCCTAAAGGAAACAAATGCCCATTTTTACTTTGATTATTTGATCTTCTAAGCTTTTCTCGATTTTTTAAAAATTAAATTCACTAATGAAATTTTTGGGGGATTAAATATTGGAGAAAAAGATGGCAGATAGACAGGTTTTGGCCTCAGGATCACGAATCCGGAAGCGCTTTTTTAATTTTTTGTTTCTGTGGAAAGTTATGGTCAAAAAATCGAAAAATGACCCACGGCTCCACGGCACAACTTGCAACTTTGATTGCAAATATCTCTTTAGAGAAGCAAAATATTAAAAAGCGCTTCCCGATTCGTGATTCTGAGGCCAAGCCCCGTCTTTTGAGCTATCTCCCAAATACCCATTTTTACTTTGATTATTTGATATTCCAGCGGAGAATCACTCTTGCCAACAAGTGCTTCTTTGGACTGAGTAGGCAATTGAGAAGTAAAGTCCTCTCTCGAAGAACAAAGATCACTCTCTATAAGTCTCTCATCATACCTGTCCTGATGTATGGCTCAGATTCATGGACAATGTCAAGAGAAGATGAGATGGCCCTTGGAGTATTTGAGAGAAAAGTTCTCCGGAAGATTTATGGTCCTTCCCGTGATGCCAACGGCGAGTATCGAAGGAAATTTAACGATGAGCTGTACGAGCTCTACGCAGATCTGACCATAGTCCAGCGAATTAAAGCCCAAAGACTCCGCTCTCTGGGCCATGTTATGCGAATGGACAAAGAAGCGGCCAAAATCGCTTAGGCGGTTAAGCGCCAATAAATGATGATTTGATATTCTAAGCTTTTCTCGATTTTTTAAAGGTTTAATTCACTAATGAAATTTTTAAGGGGTTAAATATTGGAAAAGTATGTTTTCTAAGCAGAAAATATATTTTTCATACAGTTGCAGGTTGGTCAGAAAGATATAACCGATTGTCCCATTTAGAGCACAGCTGTAATTAGACTCTGACAAGTATAAGTAGTTGCTGGCGTCATGATAGACACATCGATTGTCAGAACTCTGATTTTTTTTAGTTTTCCTTGCTTCTTATGTTTAAGAAATAAAAAAAAAAACACAATTTTTCAATTTTTCTCTTCGCCGAGAACCGAAGTAAAGTGTCCTGCAAGTAGTATACATTTATACCAATTCTGGTATAAAAAGGGTATAATTAGTCTCCTCATAGACATGCGACCAATTTATTCCATCTAAAAGAGACTAAAAAAATAGTAGTCTACTTGTTACGGCGTGTTCCAAAGTCGGTCGCGCTCGTAATAAATTGTGAAAAAGAAATAAAGAATACCGGTTGAATTAATACTCGTTATAATTTAATCGTTCTCAAGAAATGTAAACAATATAAATACACAAGTAAATGGAATTCAATTATTTACAAGAGTGAAACGCAAAGGTATAATAAGTTAAATGGAATGTTGTGCAAGATGTACATTAAAGAATTATGTGTAGAAAATAATTACCTTCGGCTGGTTTGGTTGCTGGCGGTTTTCGTGGCGGTCAGCTTGGCGGTTGCTACAAAAGTAAAGGTAGTAGGCCGAACTTGGCTCGCGGTCACCGCCGAATACTAGCTTTTTTTGCTGTTATCCGGCGGCGTAAACCCGGTTGGCGGTAAAACATCGCAACGAAGAAAAATATAGTGATGTATAGTGAAATACGAGGGTGATCAGAAATATTTAGGCTTGTGGCCTAAACATACCGGCCCCCTTGCGGTAAGCAATCTCTAAACCCGTCCGCCAACAGCCAAATTCCAGGAAGGGGAATTAATGACTTAAAATTAAATGAACTCCTCGTAGCCGCATCTACTTCCGGTGGCTCCTGTGGATGAGATGAAAGGATTAGAAAAAATGAACGTGGGTTAATTTTGGTGCACTTTACTTATTTAATTGCTCATTGCTGGCGAGCCCCAGATATAATTAAGCCGAAAATTGTGGCTTGCGTCAGGAGCCCGTTCAGGGTGGACGTTGGCGTGCCACTGACCATTAGATCGGCGTAGACGTCAGCGCCAAATGTGAGCCGGACTGGTGAAGACCGGTGGAAGTCTGGATCCGCCAGTTTCAGGAATTGAAATGACGTTGCTACGGACGGATCCACGACTGTAGCCTGTGTCGTTATTTCCTTAGCTGTCCCATATCGACCACGTAACTTGATGGTAGCTTTCGTGCTATAGGCTGTACCAGTACGTTCTAACCCGAGATCCTTTGCTAGATGAGCGTCAATGATTGACATCGGGGCGCAATTATCTATAAGCGCGCGCACCGGGTGGAGTTTCCCGCCGACGACTAAGCGGACGATCGCTTTTGGGGCGATGGCAACGAAGGCTCGCGTAATGGTTGTCGCTAGCGGGGCCTGTAGCAGGCGACCTGATCTAAAGCCCGACGATGTGTGTCGACGGATCGCGAGGGTGGTGTCTTGAGCGCGTGGATTATATGGGGCCGTCCTAGCAGACGAACGCCGGGACGAGCGGAACGGACGCGGTTCCGCGTCGCCATGGTGACCTCTACGAGGACGGTGCGATGGGCGGAGAGGACGTGTCTCCGCGCCATCCCCGGTTTGTAGTTTGGTAGGTCTTTCGTGGTGCAGCAGTGGCCGGAAACGTCGCAGGTCCATACCACCTGATGGCGCCTCCTCGACTGCCGTTGGGTCCTCCCTTCTGGATATCTCTTCCTCAGTGACCTGCTCTGCCCATGAAAGTGTGTGTTCTGCCACGTGTATGGATAGCGCTCCATCAGAGCTGATGTCATCACTGTCGTCGTATGTTGGTGGCGCGTCATCAGTATGCGTGGATGTGTGGTGCTGCTCGTTGCAACGGTGGCAACGAGCTTTACTCGTACAGGTTCTTCTTTCGTGAAACGGCGATAAACAATTTGTGCAGTAGCGCGCATCTAGAACCACCCTTAGTCGCTCTACGTTAGACATAGCTCTATAGATTGGGCACAGGCGTATGCTGTGCGACTTTTTGCATAATCGGCACGGGATAGTAAATTGGGTTACGCGTGACTCCGTTTTGACCCGCTTGAAGGTGACGCCAGTCATTCTGAAAGTTGTATTTCGTTGAAAATATGCTAGCGGAATTGGTGGGTTAGGTTTCCCTAGGGTCAGATATTAGGTTCTGGTTTGGCTTATTCGACACGTTGGGGATTCAAATCTTTAAATTGAAGCTTTTCCTAATTTTGCATCAACTTTCGGATGATATTGGTATTTTTGGGTATTTTGCTGTTATTTATGTATTTTTGGGGTATTTTGGACATTTTTGTCCATTTCCTGCCACCCAAGGGAACAGGAAGTAGTAGTATTGAAACTTAATTAGGTACCGAGACTTCATAAAACAAGCGTCCTTCGAGGTAGAATTTTGGCCATGCATGGTACGAAATTCATTATTTTGTACCTAAATTTGTCACATATTATGTCTGACGTGCAGTTTTTAGTTCAGTGTGAACCTAGATTTGTATGGAAGACAAACGCCAACTTTGCAATTTTTCGCCAAATTTACCAGATTGGGTGCGGTGTAAATGTACTATTATACTTCATTGCCCAAATTTGGTGTGGTGTAAATGTACTATTACACTTCGTTTACCAATTTTGATGCGGTGTGAAAGGGAAAATACCGAACACTCAAGGGGCTCACCTTATTAATTTTTACAAAATTTTCCTAATTTCGGATTATGTGGTGCCAAGTAGCCATTCCGATCTGGCAGCATTTATTAAGTGCCAACTTGACATTTCTCTTTCGATGAATACACACCTGAATGAAAATGACTTCAATGGGAAAATTTCGGTAAGTGTGGTGTGAAATTTTACAATAATTAAGGATTTTTGGCAATAATGTCGTTTTCTTTATTTTCAGGGGATCGCAGCATGAAATGGAAAGGAACTTTGAGGAGTCGGAAGCCTTAGCTTTCCAGCTGGCTGATATTGACAAGAAGGTAAGGCCGTACATTTCAAATCGTACCTGATACTCAGCCCGCTGCTTCGAATATTGGCTGGTAACCGGTACACGTTTGTGCGCTCCCAGCTGTATGGGCAACAGGTTATCCAATTTCGTAGTTTCCTAGCATTCCTGATTATTTTCAAGACCTATACTAATCTCTTGAATTTTCAGGCACCTATGGCAGTCTCTGCTCCAGAAAAAAGGGAAAATCTTTGAAGACATTGGGAATTTTGCTGTCGCGTTTCGAGTAGTTTCCAGGTTAGCTAGAGATCGGAAACTCGACTCAATTGTCCGAACCTGGTTGCAACGATGCGATCCATCATCCATGAAATTCCGGTATGTAGCCCACGGGTCGATTTGAAAATATATACATATATATTCGTAACGTCGTAGTAGCAAGACTCCACGCTCACTTTAAATTTTATCGGGCAGTTCATCCTCCTGTTAAATAAAGGGCAAATGAACTGGCTGTTAACCTGACAGTGACTTGACAGTGAACTTGACAGAACGTTAACAGGCAGTCGAGAAATCCGCCCTAAGCCCTTTAAACTTAGGAATCACCAAAACTAAAATACAATAAAAAAGCTGATACACAAGACATGAGGTTTGTTTACTGACCAAAATTAAGTTCAGAGCAGGTTAGAGCAGAGCAGAGCAGGGCAGCTGACAAAATAGAAATAGAGCAACTCAGAGCAGAAATGCCATGAACCACTAGAATCTCGATAGTTCCTTTTTAATTGGTTTTTTTTTTGTGTTAATCTTCAAAATTAATTCAGATTCACGTTTACAAAAATATTGATTTTCTTGCAAGCTAATTTTTTGAAGTTTTCAAAAATTTATTTTTTTAGAGCAGAAATTTGTGATCTGGATTACTCTAGTTTTGTTTTGAGCGTACTCATGAAACAAAAGATAGAGCAACCTAGAGCAAGAAAATTGTTCGTTGAACACAAGTTTGTGAAATATATCAATCTGGCGTAAGCTAGAGCAGCCCAATAAACAAACCTATGGTTTCGGTGTTTTTGGTTTTGACATTTTTGTCATACCAATTGTAGTAATTTTTTTTTTTTTGGATTTGAAAATTTAAAGGTGGAGTGCACGTTTCCCACATGACAGTTCGGATATCGACAAACCATTTAAAATCTATTCATTATGATAAGGAGTTGACTTTCGAACCCATAACCATAGGTTTAGTTAGGCCCCGCTGCATATAGGGGCATCGGAGACCCGAGTAGAATAAGGTGGGAGTCTTAGGGCTTATTGCGCTTCGCTTTCCGCCGTGTTGGACGGAAGCAATACCAATTTCGTAATTGGTCTGGTGGTTTCCCCTTTGGCTGTGTCGTGTTCGACGACTCTCACTCGATTGTCAGGACCGAAATGTAGCTTGGCTACTCTTCCTAATCGCCACTCGTTAGGCGGTAAGTTGTCCTCCTTTATGACAACGAGATCTCCTTGTTTTAGATTGGGTTGTGGATGTTTCCATTTAACGCGTTTCTGCAATTCGATAAGATACTCGGTTTTCCATCGTTTGCAGAATGTTTGATGTAGGGCTTTTAGTTTTTCCCAGCGGTTGACCAGTGATGCACGATTCTCGCTGACGTCAATCTTTGGTGGCGCGAGTAAGTGCCCTCCAACGAGAAAATGTCCGGGCGTAAGAGGCTTCAGGTTGGACGGCTCGTTGGACGAGGGACTTAACGGTCGTGAATTGAGGCAGGCTTCTATTCGACAGAGTAGGGTGTTAAACTCTTCAAGAGAGAACTTGTGATCCGATGCGATCTTCTTGAAGTGGTTTTTGAAGCTTTTAACTCCTGCCTCCCAGAGTCCGCCCATATGAGGGGCGCCTGCCGGTATGAAATGCCATGTAAGGTTTTGATGGCTGTGTTTAGATAAGGTTTGGTTGCGAGCTTCAGCTAGAAAAGCTTTGAATTCTGAGCGGAGAGCTCTCGAAGCTCCGACAAAATTGGTTCCGTTGTCGGAATAGATGTTCATTGGACATCCCCTTCGGGCAATAAACCTATCGAAGGCAGCCAGGAACGAGGCAGTGCTGAGGTCACTAGTCGCTTCCAAGTGAATGGCCTTTGTGGAAACGCACACAAATAGGCAGACATAGCCTTTTGACATACGACAACCTCTTCCGCTATAGGATTTGATGTCAAAAGGGCCTGTGAAATCCACTCCGGCGTTGGTAAAGGCTCTGGAAAAAGTAGTCCGTTCTGAGGGAAGGTTCCCCATAAGTTGACTGTGGGATCGCTTTCTGTACATAGTGCAGATTTTGCAATTAAATATAACGCACCTGATCATATTTTTAACCCTCGGGATCCAGTACTGCGTACGGAGGAGACGCAACATAAGTTGGTTCTCTCCATGCAAGGATATTGTATGGACGAACTGGACTAGAAGGCGGGTAAGCCGACAGTTATAAGGAAGGATAATAGGGTGGCGCTCGGAGTAGGACAAATCTTGCGATGCTGCCAGGCGACCACCCGTTCTCAAGAGGCCATTTTTATCGATGAATGGGTGCGGGATTGGATGCAGACTCCAAATGGTGCCACGATTGGTTTCCCACTTTTTCGACTATTTTCGTCACTCGATGAGCGACAAAGGTTGACCATGAGCACGGAGGCTTCCTAATCCATGCTAAAACGATAGTGGAGTCCGTCCATAGGTGTGTGTTAACATTCCCTAATTTCAGACTCTCGCGGACCGATTCCAAGGTTTCGGCCAATAAGACCGCTCCACATAACTCTAATCGGGGTAAAGAGATGGTTTTCACCGGCGCAACCCTTGTTTTCGCCACTAATAGGTTTGCGTAGACTTCATCTTTTAGCTTTGCTCTTAGAAAGACTGTTGCTGCGTACGCTTTTTCTGAAGCGTCGCAGAAACCGTGTATTTCGACGTCGTTGGTTGGTGTAAAATATATCCACCTGGGGATCCGGATATCATTAATTGCGTGGTAGTCGTGCATGAATTTGTGCCATTTTTCAAGGGTCCCTGTAGATACCGGCTCATCCCACTCCGTCCCTTCCAGCCAAATGCCTTGCATAAGGATTTTGGCTACTATGATGACAGGAGCGAGCCACCCTAATGGATCAAAGAGTTTGGCGATTGCGGAGAGTATTGCCCTTTTTGTCATTTTATCGTGGTTTTCAATTGGTTTTGCGATGAAGTAGAAATAATCCGCATGCGCGTTCCATCGGATGCCTAGGGTCTTGACTGTACTCGCGTCTTCGAATTCCAAGAAGTCTGCGTTGAGCAGATGAGGTTTTGGGATTCCTTCCAGTATTCTCTGGTTGTTGGATGTCCATTTTCCTAGGGAAAAACCTGCTGACTGTAACGCTTGTGTGATTTCGTCCCGTGCTTTGATCGCTGATTCGATGCTATGACCCCCAGCACGTCATCTACGTACATACTTGTCCGCAGGATATTTGCCGCTATTGGAAGTGATGACTCCACGTCGTCGGCTAGTTGGTACAGGGTCCTTATTGCCAGATAAGGGGCACAGTTAACTCCAAAGGTGACAGTCTTTAGTTCATAGACTTTGATAGGATCGCTGGGGTTGGCACGATAAACTATTCTCTGGTATTGGGTTTGATTGGGTTTTACCCATATTTGGCGAAGTAGTAGGATGGTTAAATCGGCCTGAAGCACTGGGCCTGTATGTAGTACGTCATTTAGGCTTATGCCATTGGTGGTGGGACATGACGCGTTGAATACCACGCGAACTTTGGTGGTTGTGCTTTCCTCTTTAATCACCGCGTGATGTGGTAGGAAATAGCAGTCGGAGGAGTTGGGCGATATGATTGTAGGTGTCCTTTTCATATGTCCAAGTGTCTCATACTCCTCCAATACCCTATTGTATTCTGTCTGTAGGATTGGTGTTTTGGATAAGCGCGTCTCATTCCGATAAAATTGAGAACAAACGTTTTTCAGGGAAGGCCCTAAGTAGATATTATCGGGGAAATCTTGTTTAAAGGGTAGAGCGACGGTATATTTTCCATCAGAGTTCTTTTCTGTGGTTGTTTTGTACAGTGCCTCGCAGTAAGCATTGTCTTCGTTAAGTGCCCTTTTCTTCGGTACATCTTCTAACTCCCAGAACGCAGTTAATTGCTTATCGAGACTTATTTCGCTGTAAAATGATACCCGAGTATTGGTTGGCTCTGATGTTTCGGCTCGGCTGGTTAAAATCCAACCAAAGACAGTTTCTTGGGCGAGAAGCGTGTTAAGGACGTTCTTCCGGATACCACCTAGTATGATCTGGGGATAAATGTCGCCTCCGAGGATGAGGTCGACTGGTTCATTTATGAAAAACCTTTTGTCCGCTAAGATCAGATCCGGAAACTCTTGTCGAGTCATTGCGTTGACTTGACAAGTTGGAAGATCCCCTGTTAATTGAGGCAGGACTAGGGCTACTGTGTCAATGCTGACTAAAGGATCGATAAGGGACCCTAATTTAATGAGACACGATTCTTTTACCTGGGCCGAGAGGGTATTGCTGATCCCGGAAACTTGGACATGCAGACGCTTAGATGGTAGGTTTAGTCTTCTCTTCAGTCTTTCAGTGATAAAGGAACATTCAGACCCAGAATCAATTAGTGCTCTGGCCGAGAACTTTACTCCATTAAAGTGAAGATTGACAAGTGCGGTCCCTAACAATATGCCTTTAGTGGTATTAGCGTGATGTGACGAAACGTTATTCGTTCTGTCATTTGTATTTCCAGACTGCTGATGTGCTCTTGCTTGCTGGGAAGTTGAGGGACCATCATTTGGGGCGTTTTGACGCCACTTCTGGTTTGTTGGTGTTGGCTGAGCTTCTGCCAGGTGGAGTAGGGTGTGGTGCTTTGTGCGACATATGCTGCATCTGTATCGGCTAGTGCAGCGTGTTACGGTGTGTCCAGCTGACAGGCAGTTCAGACACCAACCATTGCTCTTGATATACGATACTCTGTTTGCGGGAGTCATATCCCTGAATTTCGAGCATTCTCGTAATCTGTGTATTTAGTATATATATAGCCGTGAACATGTCCCTAAAAGTAGGCCAAGACATATAATCACCTTTGAACACATCAGTGTCACAAGGTGGGAGACGAATATTATGTTCACGGCTGGGGGTTTCATCATTTTTTGGGACTGGTGTAGCTAATTTTTCAAGCATCGCAGATATCGCTCCCCTACACCTTGAATAGCTTGCAAAACTACTCTTTCTTTTATTCACTATGGACTGAAACTCCTCTTTAGACAAATCCTCTGAGCTTTGAAGGGCATCGTAGGCGGCCTTCGTCTTTCTCCACGTTGCTTTCAGTTCTTCCTGATGTATAGCCAGTGTATGTTTATTATGATCATCGGTTGGGATGGAGTTAAACTCCTGCTCGAATTCGATAATGGAGTCCGACAATCTAATATAAGTCTCCATAATTTTAATTAATTTAAATATCGTGAATTTTTACAGAAGACTGAAGCGGGGTGAAAAGATTCAGAGGGGATTTTGTCTGGAAGACAAGAAAAAAATGGAACTAGACACAAGTGGAAATCTGGATTTGGATTTGGTGTCTTCGTAATAGTGAAAAAAAGAAAAATTTAAAGTGTGTGCGAATAGCCAAACCAGAGGTGAATTTTTAACCACAAGAAAAAAAAGAGAACCCAGTTTGTTTTTATTGAATTTCGCAAATATTTTAATTTCAATTGATTGCGAGTGAAAATAAACTTTATTTTTGCAATTAAAAGTGGTGTATCGTAATAAATGAGCCCTGGCCACCCAACACCAGTAATATTATGTGTTAATTCTGGTTGAATAGTGTTAAAAAAGTGAATATTGTGATATTTGTTTGCAAATGCATCAACCAAGTTGAAGTGAATGGATTGGTGTCGAATTTCGATAACCAAGGGAACCTGAACTGTATGAAACAGAGTGTGGTTGCACAGTGCAGTGATAAAAAACAAAAAAAAAAAAAAGTGAGACAAAACTTCACTGACTGTCTACCTTGAGTTGTGTCGGATAAGTCTTACCACTGGTGGGGGACTTAACCGATAATCAAAAGGTGCTAAGTGTGCGGTTAAAACACAAGGAACTCTACTTGCTTCGATTTGCAAACTAAATATACCTCTATTCACTTTTTGTACGTGTGCGTACAAGAAAAAAAACTGTGCACCAAAAATAACCACTTACCTTACTCAGTATCAGTAAACCAAAAATGAAATAAGGAAAAGTGATATGTAATGGTGTTGTGTGATGTGATGAGAGACTATGGACTGTATAAATTTTTAATGATGTGACTTCAGTGTGATGAGTGGTATGTGATGTGACCGGGACTGTTTGAATATGCTGTGGCTGCCGACTGTATGATGTGATTTGATTATGTGACACAACTCGTTTGTGTTAACTCGCTGTGTGCTTGTAAGTGTGTGTGTGGCCTTTATTTGCTCAAACGTTGATATGTTTGTTGAATTTGCGCTGGTATTAATTTGGATTAATGTTTTCCTCCGATATAATATTTAATTATTCCGAAAATTTGTGTTTCTGGAAAACTTGATGTTGATTAATTTCCGGTCGAGAATTGACCAAATGTTACGGCGTGTTCCAAAGTCGGTCGCGCTCGTAATAAATTGTGAAAAAGAAATAAAGAATACCGGTTGAATTAATACTCGTTATAATTTAATCGTTCTCAAGAAATGTAAACAATATAAATACACAAGTAAATGGAATTCAATTATTTACAAGAGTGAAACGCAAAGGTATAATAAGTTAAATGGAATGTTGTGCAAGATGTACATTAAAGAATTATGTGTAGAAAATAATTACCTTCGGCTGGTTTGGTTGCTGGCGGTTTTCGTGGCGGTCAGCTTGGCGGTTGCTACAAAAGTAAAGGCTCGCGGTCACCGCCGAATACTAGCTTTTTTGCTGTTATCCGGCGGCGTAAACCCGGTTGGCGGTAAAACATCGCAACGAAGAAAAATATAGTGATGTATAGTGAAATACGAGGGTGAGCAGAAATATTTAGGCTTGTGGCCTAAACACTACTATTCCTCTGCGATTAATCCCGGACTAATCGCATTTTTTGGTGGGAACGAACTTTTGCTAAAGTACCGTTTTTTATGAGTAACTCCATTTTTTTTGTATGAAAACATATTTTCTACTTTGATAAGCATTTTCAATTTTTTTATTTTTTTCACGTATGAAATTTTTAGAGGAATAAATTATTGGAAAAGTATATTTCCAAGCAGAAAATGTATTTTTCAAACTAAAAAGTGAAGTTAGTTTCATCGAGTTAAAAATTTTGTTCGCAACACCAGAATTGTAATTTTGAAAAAATAGCTTTAAAAAAAAAATTGTTTAAAAGAAAAACACATTTAAATATACTGCACCACCCTAATGTGTGGATTCTTTTTGCATGGTATTACTCAAATCAAATGTTTAAATTCCCAAACATCATATATATATGTATATATATATGTATGCGTGAAGCAAGGAGAAAAACGGTACCTTGCAAATTGCACAGTCTTCGAAACTCCGACAAACACTCTTCCGCAAAAATTCTGCGCTTCGAAAACCACCACCACCCTTTTTCGCACTCATTACTCTCACATGAACGTACATAAGTATACAGCGATCCAGGCAGCTGCCACTTGCCTTCATTTTTGTGCCAAAAAAAAACAAATGTACCAAATTATGTAAATATCAATTCATCTTCTCTATCTTCACACCATCATCATTCACATAAACACATAATTCACATAATCCAAGGTTTTTCGCAGAGCACTTCTATATTTAGTTTTCTGTCCAATAAAAAGTTTATATTTTTAACGATATCGTTTTTTTTAAGTAAAATTCCACAAGGTAAGATAAAAAAGTCATATCTCAGCATATCTCTCACTCATTGCGTACCGCCGCTGAGGCCACTATAGGGTTCCAGCGAGCCCGCAAGAACAACTGGTACGATGAGGAATGCAAAACTGCCTCGAAAAAAAAGGACGCTGCCTACAAAGAGACGTTGCGAACGGGCGCAACCCGCAGTGTATGGCAACAATATCGTGAGGCAAAGAAGGAAGAGAGACGCCTTTTCAGAAAAAAGAAAAGTGAGGCCCAAAGGCGTGAGTGTGAGGAGCTTGAGATGCTGGCTGACAGGAATGATGCCCGAAAATTCTATGAAAAGATCCGGCGGATGACGGAAGGTTTTAAGACCGGGGCAAGCTCCTGTAAGGACAATAATGGCGACCTGGTAACCGACGTACAAAGTGTACTTAAATTATGGAGGGAGGCACTTCTCCTCACTGCTAAATTGCGAGGGAGACGTCGAACCCGATACCCCAATCCCTGACGATGGAAAAGTCGTCCCACCACCTGACTATGATGAAGTGAGGATAGCTATATCCCGGCTCAAAAACAACAAAGCGCCTGGAAAAGACGGACTAGCCGCCGAGCTGTTCAAACGCGGAGGCGAAGAGCTGGTAAAAAGCATGCATCAGCTCTTATGCAGAATATGGTCAGACGAATGCATGCCTCCGGATTGGAATTTAAGTGTGCTTTGCCCAATCCACAAGAAAGGCGATCCCGCTAACCGCACCAACTACCGCGGAATTAGTATTCTTAATATCGCATATAAGGTTCTTTCTAGCGTGTTGTGTGAAAGGCTGAAGCCCATCGTAGACAAACTGATTGGACCTTATCAGTGTGGCTTTAGACCTGGTAAGTCTACCATCGACCAGATTTTCACGATACGCCAAACCCTGGAGAAGACCCATGATAAGAGAATCGACACTCACCATCTCTTTGTCGATTTTAAAGCCACTTTTGACAGCGTAAAAAGGAGTTGCCTGTATGCCGCCATGTCTGAATTTGACTTCCCTGCAAAGCTTATACGGCTTTGCCAAATGACGTTCAGAATCGGGAAGGACCTCTCTGAGCCATTTGAAACCAAACGAGGCTTCAGACAGGGCGACTCCCTTTCGTGCGATTTCTTCAATCTGATGCTGGAGAAGATAATTCGAGCAGCAGAGCTAAACCGCAATGGTACAATCTTTTACAAGAGCGTGCAATTGCTGGCGTATGCCGATGATATTGATATCATTGGCCTTAACAACCGCGCCGTAAGCGCTGCCTTCTCTGGACTGGATAAGGAAGCGAAAAAAGTGGGTCTTGCCGTGAACGAGGACAAGACGAAGTATTTGCTGTCATCAAAGAAAGAATCGGCGCACCTGCGCCTTGGCAGCCATGTCACTGTTGATAGTTACAAATTTGAAACTGTGAGGGACTTCGTCTATTTGGGAACCAGTATCAACACCGAAAATAATATCAGTCTAGAAATCCAGCGGAGAATCACTCTTACCAACAAGTGCTACTTTGGACTGAGTAGGCAATTGAGAAGTAAAGTCCTCTCTCGAAGAACAAAGATCACGCTCTATAAGTCTCTCATCATACCTGTCCTGATGTATGGCTCAGATTCATGGACAATGTCAAGAGAAGATGAGATGGCCCTTGGAGTATTTGAGAGAAAAGTTCTCCGGAAGATTTATGGTCCTTCCCGTGATGCCAACGGCGAGTATCGAAGGAAATTTAACGATGAGCTGTACGAGCTCTACGCAGATCTGACCATAGTCCAGCGAATTAAAGCCCAAAGACTCCGCTGGCTGGGCCATGTTATGCGAATGGACAAAGAAGCTCGAGCACAGAAGGTTTTCCTATCGTCGCCTGAATTCGGCAGCAGAGGAAGGGGGAGGCCTCGACTGAGATGGAAACAACAGGTGGAGGATGACTTGAACTCCCTTGGGGTTTCCAACTGGCGTCGGTTATCGCTAAAAAGGAATGACTGGCGTGCTTTGATACGAAACGGCCAAAATCGCTTAGGCGGTTAAGCGCCAATAAATGATGATGATGAAGATAAAAAAGTACCGTTATATATCGAAATATTATAAGCCCATACCGGGGTTTTGTGCATATAAATCTGTTGTAGATATATCCTAATGTATTGTCGTCAGCTATTCTGTTGTACTACTTTGCTGCACCACCCTAATGTGAAGATTGTTTGTATGGTATCACTTAATCCAAATTTGCATTTGTCACGGGGGAGCCACTTACTTGCTTTTGTTGTGAACGGGAGATATGTATATCAAGAGAGAGTTGAAGAAAATTTAAGATGGTTGAATTTCGACCATGTTTTCATTTCCTAATAAACTCACACTTTTTACCGTCTGAAGCTTTGACAGGGTAGTTGGTTGCACTGAAAATCAGCTGACGAAAATTTTATTTGACAGATAAATTTGGTTTTGCAATAACAATTGAATATGGTTGATAAGCGAAACCTAATTATTCATGCACATAGCATAGCAAACGGTCAATGTTTTTTGTTCGTTTTATCGATATAGCAGTTTCATGTTCAACGGGTACACTTTTAACACACTTTTACAGTATTCTGTGCAAGGGTGTAAACATGTTCAACGAAACGAGCATTAGTGTCATGTAAAATTGTTCTTTAGTTAAAGTACGTACGATATTTAAATTTCGATCTTAACATTGTGGAATTTTCTTACAAAATCATATCGTTAAAAAAATAAACTTTACCAATAGGCAAAAAGTGAAATATATAAAGCCAGAAGTGAAGCTGGATTTCTTAGCTTACAAATGGTGTTTAGATGCCGAAGATGATATGATTTGGTACATTTTGTTGTTTTTTTTGGCACAAAAATAAAAGCAATTGGCAGCTGCTGGATCATTGCATAGATATGTACGTGTGTGTGTAAGGGAATGAGCGGAGGGTTCCGGCTTTGGGAGTTTTATAAGAGTGCTGAATAGTGATGTATAGTTCGGGTATAACAGAATGTGGAGATAATAAAATAGCTGGAGAGTTTGGAGACCTTTTTTGTTTAATAACAAATAAATTAAAAATAATTTTCAAAATTTTTTTTGGTGAGACACCAGATTAGTCCATTCTATGTTTCCAATATAAATTTTATAGAGATCTATCCATAAATACTATACGAAATTAGGTTACCACTGTTTGTATGGGGAGAGTGTTAGCCTATTAATATATAGATACTGCAATTTTTCCTAAGGTGATGAAAACATCCACCAACTGAAGTTATTATGTTTCGGCTTGTAGTTATGCTACAGATTTTTTTTTAACAAAATTTGAAAGCTAATAGCTCCTGCTTTACATTCCTGTGCATGAATTTTTATATTTTTCTTTTAAACAAATTTTTTTAAAGCTATTTTTTTAAAATTAAAATTCTGATGTTGGGATCAAAATTTTTAATTCTATATAACTAACTTCACTTTTTTGTATGAAAAATACATTTTCTGCTTAGAAGATATACTTTTCCAATATTTTATTTCTCTAAAAATTTCATAAGTAAAAAAACTATTCAAAAATCGTAAGAGCTTGGCACATTAAATTATCAAAGTAAAAAATGTGGTTTCATACAAAAAAGTGGAGTTACCTACTTATGTAAAAAGGTGCATTAGTAAAAGTTCGTACGGTATTTCCCTGCAAAAAATACGATTAGTCCGGGACAATCCAGAGAAAAAGTAGACTACTACTTCTTTAGTCTCTTTTAGATGGAATAAATTGGTCACATTTGTTCGAGCATGTCCTATGAAGAGACTAATTGTACCCTTTTTGTACCAGAATGGGTATAAATGTTTACTAGTTGCAGGACACCTATATTCGATTCTCGGTGGAAGTAAAAATTGAAAACTGTTTCTTTTTTTTAATTTTTCGATTTTATTTTATTTTTTAAGCAAGGAAAATGGAAAAAAAAAAATCAGAGTTCTGTCAATTATACTTCTGTGGTCATAAGCAATAACAGCCTAAGTCGACGTAAGAAATTAGACCAGTTGAAATTTTTGCTGGTAATTTTGAATAGCAACATCGAGACATTTTTCAAGACTTTCATTGGTCTTTTTTTACTTTCTTTACAAACAATTAAATCCAATACGTTTGCCTTAGTTATATAAAATTAAAGAAAAAAAAACTTTTTTAAAAATAAGCTTTTATTATTGGTTTATAAAATTAACTAAAAAGTAAAAAATAAATTCACTGTAAAGGAATATAGCACTTTATAAGTTCATTGTAACCTTTAAAGATAATTTGGCTTCTTCGTCTGCCACAAAATAATTCCATATTGTACATAATTATATATTTCTAACATTAAAACTTTACACCTAAATTATTAAATCTTCCAGTATATATCACATTCCTAATTTTATTAATAATAAAAGCGTGTTAAATTTTGATGGTATAATTAAGAACATTTAGGACCTTCTTTTCTATTTCATGGTATAATTCAGAACATTCAGGACCTTCTTTTCTTGCTATCGAAATTTAACACGCTTTTATTATTAATAAAATTAGGAATGTGATATATAGTGGAAGATTTAATAATTTAGGTGTAAAGTTTTAATGTTAGAAATATATAATTATGTACAATATGGAATTATTTTGTGGCAGACGAAGAAGCCAAATTATCTTTAAAGGTTACAATGAACTTATAAAGTGTTACATTCCTTTACAGTGAATTTATTTTTTACTTTTTAGTTAATTTTATAAACCAATAATAAAAGCTTATTTTTAAAAAAGTTTTTTTTCTTTAATTTTATTTTTTACTTTTTAGTTCGGTTTATCAACAAGAGGCAATAATGTCACAGCGACATCAATCGGCTGCTAGCAGCAACAGAAACCATAGAATCTTTTACAATAAAGCCGCGTGGTTAATAAATTTCCTGGAATGAAAACTTTCGAATATCTCTACTCGTGCGCCACCTATCGGAATTATTTTTTTGTTATTTTGCGTGGAGGCAGAAAACTAAACGATGATGAAAATTTCAAGATCATACCTCAACGGGAAGTTCGTTGAAAAACGAATTAATCGACACTGAAAACAGACCTTCGTAATTCTCAAATAAAGCGACTCACGCGCCACCTAGCGGGTCCAATTTTTTTTAACATTTAGAAATTAATTAAGTAACACACACGTAAAATATCAGCCAAATCGGTCCATAATTACGATTTTGAGTTTTTATTACCGCTATCTCAGCCCCACCTAGCGGCATTTTTTTTACAAAAATATTTCTTTTCATGGTAGTAATACATGTTACGAATTTCAGCTAAATCGGACCATAAATGCGAATTTTGAAAATATAGCGACCCACGCACCACCTATCGAAATTTTTTTTTATAATATTGCATTGTCATCAGGGTTATACATGGGTGCAGAATTTCAAATCAATCGGACACCGGGAAGTGTATCAAATTTAGCTTGCAAGATTTGATAACAGACAGCCGTCAGGTGAAACTAAATAAAAGCTTATAATTATAATAAAAACAGTTTTGTTACAAAAATTCGCCAGCAAAAATTTCAACTGGTATAATTTCTTAAGTCGACTTAGGCTGTTATTGCTTATGACCACAGACGTATACTTGCCAGCGTCTAATTAAAGCTTTGCTTTAAATGAGACGATTGGGGATATTTTTCTGGGCAATCTTCAACTGTATGAAAAATATATTTTCTGCTTAATAAATATACTTTTCCAATATTTAACCCCCTAAAAATTTCATAAGTGAATTAAACTTTAAAAAAATCGAGAGAAAAGCTTAGAACATCAAATAATCAAAGTAAAAATGGGTATTTGTTTCCTTTAGGTGTCAACTGCTAATAAATTAGCTAAAATTATGGGAGATAGCTCAAAAGACGGGGTTTGTCCTCAGGATCACGAATCCGGAAGCGCTTTTTAATATTTTGCTTCTCTGAAGAGATATTTGCAATCAAAGTGGCAAGTTTTCATGTGGTTGTTGTAATTTTATTAGGCTGTAGCTAAAAACGTACGAAAACATGCGTGCCGTGGGTCATTTTTCGATTTTTTGACCATAACTTTCCATAGAAACAAAAAATTAAAAAAGCGCTTCCGGACTCGTGATGCTGAGGCCAAAACCTGTCTTTTGAGCTATCTCCAATAATTTTAGCTAATTTATTAGCGGTTGACCCCTAAAGGAAACAAATACCCAAAAATGTGTTTTTCGTAAAAAAAAGTAGAGTTATGGTGATTTCGTTTCATCAAAAAATGCGCATTTTTTAAACTCTTCAATTTTCCGTTTTCGCTTGCAAAATGAAGGTAAAACGTCAAACAGAATATGTTTTCATTTCCTAAAAAATTCACACTTTTTACCCTCTGAAGGTTTGACGGGGTAGTTGGTTGCACTGAAAATCAGCTGAGGAAAATTTTATTTGACAGATAAATTTGGTGGAAAAAAAATTGGATTTTGCAATAACAATTGAATATGGTTGATAAGCGAAACCTAATTATTCATACACATAGCATAGCAAACGGGCAATGTTTTTTGTTCGTTTTATCGATATAGCAGTTTCATGTAGAACGGGTACACTTTTATCACACTTTTACAGTATTCTGTGCAAGGGTGTAAACATGTTCAACGAAATGAGCATTAGTGTCATGTAGAATTGTTCTTTAGTTAAAGTACGTACGATATTTAAATTTTGATCTTAACATTCTGGAATTTTTTTACAAAATCATATCGTTAAAAAAATAAACTTTACCAATAGGCAAAAAGTTGAATATATAAAGCCAGAAGTGAAGCTGGATTTCTTAGCTTACAAATGGTGTTTAGATGCCGAAGATGATATGATTTGGTACATTTTGTTGTTTTTTTTGGCACAAAAATAAAAGCAAGTGCAGCTGCTGGATCATTGCATAGATATGTACGTGTGTGTGTAAGGGAATGAGCGGATGGTTGTGGCTTTGGGAGTTTTATAAGAGTGCTGAATAGTGATGTATAGTTCGGGTATAACAGAATGTGGAGATAGCAAAATAGCTGGAGAGTTTGGAGACCTCTTTTTTGTTTAATAACAAATAAACCAAAAATAAAAAAAATTTTTTTTTTTGGTGAGACACCAGATTAGTCCATTCTATGTTTCCAATATAAATTTTATAGAGATCTATCCACTATACCATACTATACGAAATTGGGTTACCACTGTTTGTATGGGGAGAGTGTTAGCCTATTAATATATAGATACTGCAATTTTTCCTAAGGTGATGAAAACATCCACCAACTGAAGTTATTATGTTTCGGCTTGTAGTTATGCTACAGATTTTTTTTAACAACATTTGAAAGCTAATAGCTCCTGCTTTACATTCCTGTGCATGAATTTTAATATTTTTCTTTTAAACAAATTTTTTTAAAGTTATTTTTGAAAATTAAAATTCTGATGTTGGGATCAAAATTTTTAATTCTATATAACTAACTTCACTTTTTTGTATGAAAAATACATTTTCTGCTTAGAAGATATACTTTTCCAATATTTTATTTCTCTAAAAATTTCATAAGTAAAAAAACTATTTAAAAATCGAAAAAGCTTAGCACATTAAATTATCAAAGTAAAAAATGTGGTTTCATACAAAAAAGTGGAGTTACTTATGTAAAAAGGTTCGTATGGTATGTCCCTGCAAAAAAATCGATTAGCCCGGGATCAATCCAGAGGAAAAGTAGACTACTACTTTTTTAGTCTCTTTTAAATGGAATAAATTGGTCACATTTGTTCGAGCATGTCCTATGAAGAGACTAATTGTACTTTTTTTATACCAGAATGGGTATAAATGTTTACTACCTGCAGGACACCTATATTCGATTCTCGGTGGAAGCAAAAATTGAAAACTGTTTCTTTTTTTTAATTTTTCGTTTTTATTTTATTTTTTAATTGAAAAAAAATCAGAGTTCTGTCAATTATACTTCTGTGGTCATAAGAAATAACAGCCTAAATCGACGTAAGAAATTAGACCAGTTGAAATTTTTGCTGGTGATTTTGAATAGCAACATCGAGACATTTTTCAAGACTTTCATTGGTCTTTTTTTACTTTCTTTACAAAAAATTAAATCCAATACGTTTGCCTTAGTTATAAAACAGTTTTGTTACAAAAATTCAATTTCAACTGGTCTAATTTCTTAAGTCGACTTAGGCTGTTATTGCTTATGACCACAGACTTATACTTGCCAGCGCCTAATTACAGCTTTGCTTTAAATGAGACGATTGGGGATATTTTCTGGGCAATCTTCAACTGTATGAAAAATATATTTTCTGCTTAGAAAATATACTTTTCCAATATTTAACCCCCTAAAAATTTCATAAGTGAATTTAACTTTAAAAAAATCGAGAAAAGCTTAAAACATCAAATAATCAAAGTAAAAATGGGTATTTGTTTCCTTTAGGTGTCAACTGCTAATAAATTAACTAAAATTATGGGAAATAGCTAAAAAGACGGGGTTTGGTCTCTGGATCACGAATCCGGAAGCGCTTTTTACCACGCTTTTATTAGGTTCACTTGTATGTTTGCTTGTTTGTTTGTTTCTTTGTTTGTTTGCTTGTATGTATGTAACTCTCGTTCGGTCTAAGCCCCAGTGGCCCAAAAACCGTAAAATGTCCCTACAATATGGGTATCAAACGAAAGGGGAAGGCCCCAGGTTTCATTTGGACTTCGATATATTTCGATAAATTTATCGATAACTGAGTTATCGTTCAAAATGTGGTTGCCCAAAAGCCTAAAAAATTCCTTACAATATGGGTATCAAACGAAAGGAAAAGACCCCAGGTTTCATTTCGACCTCGATATATTTCGATAAATTTATCGATAACTAAGTTATCGGTCAAAATGTGATTGCCCAAAAACCTTAAAATTTCCCTACAATATGGGTATCAAACGAAAGGGGAAGACCGCAGGTTTCATTTGGACTTCGATATTTTTCGATAAATTTATCTATAACTAAGTTATCGGTCAAAATGTGGTTGCCCGAAAACGTAAAAAATTCCTTACAATATGGGTATCAAACGAAAGGTGAAGACCCCAGGTTTTATTTGGACCTCGATATATTTCGATAAATTCATCGATAACTGAGTTATCGTACAATATATGATTGCCCAAAAACCTAAAAAATTGCTTACAATATGGGTATCAAACGAAAGGGGAAGACCCCAGGTTTCATTTGGACCTCGATATATTTCGATAAATTTATCGATAACTAAGTTATCGGTCAAAATGTGATTTCCCAAAAACCTTAAAATTTCCCTACAATATGGGTATCAAACGAAAGGGGAAGACCCCTGGTTTCATTTAGACTTCGATATATTGCGATAAATTTATCGATAACTGAGTTACCGGTCAAAATGTGGTTGCCCGAAAACCTTAAAATTTCCCTACAATATGGGTATCAAACGAAAGGGGAAGGCCCCAGGTTTCATTTGGACTTCGACATATTTCGATAAATTT
Organism: Campiglossa producta; assembly: GCA_964058755.1. Taxonomy (NCBI): domain Eukaryota; kingdom Metazoa; phylum Arthropoda; class Insecta; order Diptera; family Tephritidae; genus Campiglossa; species Campiglossa producta. Next base: position 94,144 of record CAXKVI010000175.1, read on the forward strand.
ATCGATAACTGAGTTATCGGTCAATATCCCTTCAGGCAAGTGGTGGCAATTGCCACCAAAGGGGCTGTTGAACTAACGATAACGGACCAGCTACTAGAACGACCTATTGTAATGCAGAGAGTGTGAATTTCCACCACCTGCATTACTAGGAGTCATCCTAGTAGTAGGTCTGTATTCACCACTTCAGCTGGCCTGGGGGGCATTTGTCATGTTGAAATGCGTCGGGTTTCCCCGTTGTGTATGTTCGTGCATTTCCAATAATAATAAATATTCAAAAGTGTTGACTAAGTATCAGTTACATAAATTGCAAGATTTTGCGTTAAGGAACGCAAAAGGTAATCCTGGGCGAGATGGTTTTTCAATTCGAGTTGAAAAAAACAGCATGTCTACGAAACAGCTGACATTTAAGCATTCGTCGGCGTTGCCACCAGCGTTTTATTTTTCTACCAAAATGTTTTTGACTCATCATTGTAAGACCATCAAATTCCCAAAATTTGTTACAACAGAGTTGAGAACTGACGTATGACTATGAGTGATGTCATACTTTACATCCATATTGAATCAACACATACGATTCCTATTGAACTTTTAGCACCAAAAATGCATGGATCGTCAATAACTATAGATCGCAAACATTTTTAAATCCATCAATCCATATTGACAATCCATGCATTTTTGGTGCGAAACGTTCAATATGGATCGTCAATATGGATTGATGGATTTCAAAATTTAAAAAATTTTTGCGATCTACATTTATGATCCATACATTTTTGGTGCTAAACGTTCAGGTATTTGTTTCTTTTAGGGGTCAACTAATAATAAATTAGCTAAAATTATATTAGATAGCTCAAAAGACGGGGTTTGACCGCTTTTTTAATTTTATTTTGCTTCTCTGAATAGATATTTGCAATCAAGGTTGCAAGTATTCATGTGGTTATTGTAATTTTATTAGACTGTACCTAAAAACGTGCGAAAATATGCGTTCAGGCAACCACCCGGACTTGGGATGGCGTAGCCCAGGGTTATTTTTTATAAGCGCGGCCGAAGGCCGCAACTCTAAAAGGTGTTTTGCACATAAATACCATGGATTTACCCCCCCCCCCCCCCCCCAGTTTTGGTATCGGACCCGGGTAATTTTTCGGTTTTTTGACCATAACTTTTCATTAAAACCAAAAATTGAAAAAGCTCTTCCGGATTCGTGATCCTGAGGCCAAACCCCGTCTTTTGAGCTATCTCCCATAATTTGAGCTAATTTATTAGCAGTTGACCCCTAAAGGAAACAAATATAATCGTTCAATTTGGATCGTCAATATGGGTTGATTCAATAGGGATGTAAAGTATGCCATCACTCTATGTTTTACCAAAACTTTCAATGTCTTTTTAAGGTTAGTCAAGATATTAACTAATACGCGTGTTAAGCAACCACAAAAAATCCACCAAGCTTTTGTATTAAAGGCGCATGTTTGGCAACACTGACATTCAAAGATATTTTCGTGGAAGTTGTGAAAAATTTATTAAGCTTAGTTTGTTGATCGAATTTCCGATAAATTACTGTGAAATAAAATGAAAAAGTTCCTGGGAAGCCGCCGAAACCTTAAAAGGTGAGTAACAAATAAAAAAGAAGAGTTTTTGGAAAGATTGGAAAATCCGCAATCATCGGGTGAGAATTCTAGTGTTGAGCGTCCACTTGAGGCATCGATTGTTGAGCCGCTAGCTGAATTGTACGGCCAGCAATCGCATGAAAATGTAAATATGTTGCCTGAGGACAATAAAAGTGTCTCAAGTATGGATTCTAACCCTGTGGATCTGAGGAAAGTTTTCCAACCTCAGAAATAAATTGCCAGTGCATTGCCTTTCCTTATCAAGGTAAAACTCTTTTTGTTCCGATTTTACATGGCTGCTTTTAAGCAAAACATGTATATATTAAAAAGTCATAAACATCGATCTCATTTGTCATTATTTATTATTTTAAAAAGGGGTTACCCAGTCATGGAAATTACCTCAGAAAAAAATCTGGAGCAGGAGAATATTCCACAAAAAGGTATACATATATTTGAAATTCAAACCCTATTTGTATTTATAAAATTATTTTTTTATTACTTATTTAGATAAACCACCATGCGCAAACTGCATAATATGGAGCAAACAAATTCAGGATTTGAAAGGTAATATTTTCTCGGTCCAACCAACATCAAGTATCTCATGAACTATTATCTCTTTTAGACTCAATTACTGATCTAAAATCATTTATTAAAGGGGAGTTAAAAGGTAAGTTATTGTATTAATTGATCTATGGATCAGTATCCCTATCCCTATATATTTATATATGAGCCGTTCAGAGAAAAAAGTACACTAACTCCACTTCTTAGGGCCAGTTTGATTAGCTTCATGCTTTAATTCTATGACACTACTTATTGTTGTTGCCCTGTATTATTTGTATCACAATATTCTACAATACAGCACAACAATAAATGAACATCATAGCATTAAAGCATGAAGTTTGTATTCTACCTTTATTTTTCAGAAGAAATAAATCATCAAAATGGTGTGGTGATGGAGACTTTCGCTGAACATACAGTTTTAATTGAAAAGTTACTTTTTCAAGAACGCGAAGTGTCTGCACTGGGCGACATATTCCCCATTATGGATGACAACCAACTAAAAACTTTAAATGAGAATATTAATGACTCCAATAAAAATATATATGTAAGTATGCTTATTATGGTGATTACCCCCTAAAAAATTAGGTATTGATGAAAAATGACCCACCCCTAAGGGTTAAGTTACAGCGCTAATTTTTTGCAATGCTTATTTTATCATCAATACCTAACTTTTCTGGAAGTAAAACCAAAAAAACTTTTTTTATTTGAATCACCCTAATGCTCTTGTATGTAGGGTTAATGCTTTCATATAATAAATTCTACAAACTTATACAAGTTTCTTTTTAAAATCAACAGATAAATATTGTTAAAAAAATTGTTCGAAATAAATTGACCAAAAACATTGATCTAATTTTCGATCCACTACTTATTTACGAGTACAACATAGAAGGAAGCCATGGCAAAAAGGGTTTGAAGGACATGAAAAACGTCTATGAGATTATAAAAGGTTTGTTGGCTTAACTTAAGAAAAAAGTAAACTCTTATTTTATTTCTTTTTTTTCACTTCTTTTTTTAATTTAAGATGCTGCTTCGTCAATTTATGGTCTTGAAGAGGGAGAAGAAAAGCTAAGAAAAGCGATTCAACTTTCGAAAAAGCGTCAACTAAAGAAGAAAACAATGGCAAATAAATCAATGGAAAGCAGCAATTAAAATACATATCCAATTTAATTTTTTTTCTTTTAACACTTATCATTTTATTTAAAGTGTAAGGCAGGTCCTTAAATGAATTAATTTTTCTGTTAAATGAATTAATTTTTCTGTTTAAGTTTTCCCAGAAATACCAACTTTGTATGTACGTATATTTTCGTATGGGAAACATTTATTTAAAGTCAATTTTACAGTGCTTATCATAATTATAGGATACCACGTTCTGACATCTTCTAACCCTTATGTCATTTTATTTTAATTTTGATTTTTTTACTTGTACAATGCTAAATTAAGAACAGTTAAAAAAGTGTTAAATAAATGCCCAAGATTTTTTCAAATATTTTGAATCAAAAAATTCGAAAATTACATTTGTAGCCCGAAAATTACATTTGTAGACATTTGTCTTACAAAGTATAAGTTTTAAGTATCTCAAAAATCTCTTTCAATTGTTAGATTTTTTTGGCTATGTTGTGCACGTTTCTTTATATAACCCAAAATCACTATTTTTTGTTATACGGAAAACAATGTCTGATGCCTTCAAAAAAAATTCTAACAATTAAAGGAGATTTTTAAGATACTTAAGACTTACACTTTTCTAGACTAAAATTAAACGGGCTACAAAATGAAATTTTCGATTTCTTTGATTCAAAATATTCCAAAATTTTTTTTTGGGAATTTACCTAAAAGTGTTTAAACTTAAAAAAAAAATCAACTTAGAGCGGAGGCTTTTACCGTTCTTAATATAGAATTCTATAAGCAAAAACTGAAAATTGAAAATAAAATGGCATAAGGGCTTAGAACATGTCAGAACAAGAGATCCTATTTTTTAAAACAAACCAAAAATATGTATAGGTATAGTGCAAATATCGTAGCTATAGAATAATTTCTGACATTTTTTTTTTAATGTAAAAATGATGTAAAAATTAAAAGTATTTTTAATACAGATAAAAGCGAAACGCATAAATGTTGGATGCAAATTCTGGAAAAACAAATTGTACAGTAAAGGTCAGAGAAATCGTTTTTCACATTAAAAGTTATAGATATCTTTAATTTTACTAATGATATTTCCCACTTTAATGAAAAAAAATAATATTTGTCTGACTTTTACTCTACGATTATTTTTTTCAAGATTTTTTATCAAACACTTTGCGTTTTGCTTTTCGTTGCATGAAAAAAACGTTTCGTATTTGCATCCAGCCTTTTATAATGAATTGAATTTGACTTAATTCGGGAATTTTTTTTTTTTTTTTCAAAGAAATTTATGTAGATACGTAAGTAAAGGTATATGAGTACAAAAATGCATAATAAAACAAGGCTAAGCCATTT
>CAXKVI010000176.1:0-98644 GCA_964058755.1 Campiglossa producta
GCAGATTCTCGAGCTATTGACCCAGGGTTCTTGGATGAGGACCACATCCACGTCACCTTTAGAAAGACGACTACTTAAAGCAGCCGAAGCTACTTTAGATTTGTGCAGATTAATCTGAAGCACCACCAACATGAGAGCGCACAGACTTCCCTGCCGTCCCCATATCGTCGAGGTTTGCCCCATCCCGGAGGTTGCCTATCAACGACGAGTTGTTCCGATTAACTGCCCGATATGGCGTTGCAGGAGTCTTGCTGTCTGCAGCGTTAGATGTTAATCGCTCAGCGTTGGCTGCTACCACCGTGACGTCGAGGGCTTCCTCGTCCTGTAGGCTGTCCTCCATCTCCGAGTTGTTCACAGCACTATCGCCAAGGGACGTGGCGGATAACATGCTTTCCGCATCGGAATCCTCCGCTTCCTCTTCTGGTAATTCGTTTTCCGGTTCCCCCGGAGCAGCCGAGAAGGCAGCGCGCTGAGCATCACCACGATATACGTGGATAACGATCTGGCCTACGCTGTAGTGTACTAGGCCATTGCACCTTTTGAGGGGCTCGATTGACTCTTTATTCATGGTGAACACCACCTGTCTGTCGGGCCCTACCGCATCCCCGACCAGATTGACACTCCAGTCATGCGTTGGCAGGGACGGATTCATTAGCCGTAGCATCCCGAGAATTCTCTCGGGTTCGTCAGGGATGGCCGGAATCCACGCCCTTGCCCTTGGACGAGCTGGAATGTCCTTCCAGTCGACGACCTCTATCTTTGCGCCCTTGTAGACTTCACCCAGCTTAGCAGCTGCTGCCTTGTACAGTGCTACGGTTTTTGCATCCTCGCATGCGAGTAATTTAATCTGACCCTGGTGCCAACCCGCATCCGTTACTCGCGCCGAACTACCCGGAAACTCTGGAGCAACATTGAGAAGAATGTTGCCGAGTTCATTTCGCACGTAACGCCACCGGTCCTTAGGGATGGCCAGGCGGTCATTGCCTCGGTCCAGGACGCCTATAAGGATCCTGTCCTTGGTTACCTCAGCAAAGCTTAGTTTGCCCGCTCCAGGGGTATTCTGATGCCGCTTGGGAGGGGGATTCAACTCCAGGTCCGATCTCTGGCGCTTGAAAGGGTTAACTTTTAACCTCTTTGGCATGTAAGAATTTTGGAAATCCGGTATCACAGCTTTCGCTAGCTCTACCGATTTACTGGAATTCGGCGACAGCGATTCCTGCGGTACCCCTTCATACCTCTTCAGGATCTTTGCAGCCAATCTTTTCTCGTGGTATGTGAAGCGGCGGGGAGATGTCTCCTGGGAGTGCGGACCCGTAGTTGCCATCGCGGTCGCTCTGCTTGCCGAAATCTCAGTTGCAGCTTCCTTCTCCTTCGAAACTCCGAGGCCAGGTCGTGAGACCGCTGCCACAGACGTAAAGATACTGGTTTTCATATCAGCGGTTGATGGGAGTTTAGCATCTGCCGTTGTCCGCTTAGTTGCGTTGGCAACCGCACTGGTGCTAGCTCCCATCAAGTCAATCTTAGTCGATAGAGGGTTGGTTGACCGACTCGTAGTTGCCATCGCTGTCGATCCCCCCCTTGATTGTGGAACGGAGGTTGTCCTCCGGCGTTGTTGTTGCTTTCTCGCCTGTTCCTCCATAGCTCTCCTTTGCTGAGGAGTGAAATTTGGCGTTGTTTGTTTTTTAGGTTTATCGTTTTTATTTGGATAATTTGAGTTCATCTTGTTCGTACGACCCATCGCCGGACACGGCCAGCTTAGGGTCAAGGGAAGAGTAGGGGAAAATGTGTCGTCCGCCGCGGCAGAGCCCCGTACCGCGGTAAGGCCATGCTTACTCTCTGAGGCGACCCGGTATCAGAGAGGCTCCGTTCAAATACAGCCACGATTTGCCTCCCGGCTGCAAACGTCCAATGGGCACGGTTTCGCATAACACCCTGGATTGGGAGGGGGAAGATCTTTGTCGTCGCGCCAGCGAGGCTAGGCTGCTCTCGCGATGTAGTGCCATGCGGAGCTATGATCGCAAGGGCAACGTAGCCCCGTGGCTATCGACTAAGCCCTCGTACCGCGACAAGGTATCCACCCTTCACGAGGGAGCAAACAATATAGTTCAATGACTAAACATTTTGTGGTGTATTCATACTAGTTCACTTCTGATCACCTTTAAACCAGTCAATGTCGATCTACTCAGCAAACAATATAGTTCACTGACTATACATTTTGTGGTGGATTCATAGAGGAGCTGGAGGATCTTGATACTACATTTACATCGGCGCTCTCAAATGCTCTAGGACAAGCTTGTCCAGTGCCAAAACCACGCGGTAAACACAGACCACATTGGTGGTCCTACGATTTGGACTCGCTCCGAATATCATGCCGGAAACAATTTAACAAGGCCAAGAGCTTCGGCTCTGAGCCTCATTGGCACGAATAGAAAGCTAAACTAAGGGCCTACAAAAAAGCTCTGAGACAGGCGAAGAGAACCTCGTGGAGAAATTTCTGCACTGGCGTTGAAAAGGTCGACGACACAGCGAGACTTAGACGAGTCCTCTCGAAAAGTCAAACAACCATCAGCTATTTGCGAAAACCTGACGGATCCTGGAGCAGCACGGAAGAGGAAACTCTTGAGCTGCTCTTGAATACACATTTTCCGTTTCTCTCGTTTTTTGTACTAAAAACCTTTGAGAGGATACTAAGCGACTACCTCTTAACGACTATTGATAGCAACCTTATCTCTAGCTGTCAGCATGCATACACCAAGGGTAAATCAACAGAAACCGCTCTGCACAGCCTAGTGTCTGTCATTGAGAAATCGCTGTGTGAAAAGGACTACTGCCTCGTGGCCCTCCTAGACATTGAGGGGGCTTTCAACAATATAAGCCCGGAGGCTATCAACTCCGCTCTAACTAATCTGGGCGTAGATAGACCTCTAACTGATTTAATTGACCAACTTTTAAGGGGAAGGAAAATAGCTTCTTCACTTGGTACGGTTGAGTTATCACGTTATGTCACAAGGGGAACACCCCAGGGTGGTGTTCTTTCCCCGCTTTTATGGAACCTCACAGTCAACTCGTTGCTACGTGACACAAGCTGGGGGGGGGGGGGGGGGGGAGATAATGGCATACGCAGACGATTTAGCTATTGCATTCAGAGGCAAGTTCCCACAAACTCTGTGTGACCTGATGCAAGTAGCACTGCGAGAAGTTTCGACGTGGTCCTCTCGCTGCGGACTTAGTATCAACCCAGGGAAGGTGGAACTTGTCCTCTTCACCAACCGGTACAAAATACCGCCACTAAGCCTACCAGAACTAGATGGCACGCATCTGGGCTTGTCGGATAAGGCCAAGTTTCTAGGCATAGTTCTGGACAGGAAATTGAATTGGAAGGAGAATGTTCTTCAGCGCCAGAAGAAAGCTTGCATCGCTCTTTACACATGCAAAAGAGCCATTGGCAAAAAATGGGGGCTCAGCCCTAGAGTATGCAGTTGGATCTACACGGCCATCATTCGCCCAATCATGCTTTATGGAGTCGTCGTATGGTGGCCTGCGCTGAGCAAGGCAACATACCTGAATCTGTTGCGGAAAGTCCATAGATCCAATATGATCTGTATAAGCGGTGCGCTAAGGACAACGCCCAACGAAGCCCTCCAGGTCATTCTGGGCATTTTGCCACTTGATCTGGAAGGGTTTCGGTCAGCGGCGGCATCAGCTCTGCGCCTAAGAGAAACCTCCAGTTGGGCTGCGGGTACTATTGGACACTCCAGTATTCTGGAATCTTACAGCTTTCTCCCTCTAAGCACAGATCGTTGTGCGACTACTACAGTCGGGGATAGCTGTTTCAAAATAAACATTCCCAGCAGAGAAGACTGGGAGAGGACGGATTGGTGTCCCGAAACAAATGGTGGCACTTCCATATACACCGACGGCTCGAAGTTGGACGGCAGAGTTGGAGGAGGCGTTTATTCAAGGGATTTGGACCTTGAGCTCTCCTTCAGACTACCTGATCATTGTAGCGTCTTCCAGGCGGAAGTCTCGGCAATCCTGGACGCCGCGGCCTGGTTAAGCAAACGTGTTATCGGAGAAGATATCGCTATTTTCAGCGATAGCCAAGCGGCCATCAAATCCCTTGGCTCATACACGTTCAACTCTGAACTGACGCTCAGCTGTCGTCGATCTCTTCAGGAGATGGCCCAACAGAACCGCGTAAACCTCATATGGGTCCCGGGACATAGGGACATTGAGAGAAACTGTAAGGCAGACGAGCTTGCCAGGCAGGGCACGACCAAGCAGGTTCTTCAGGATAAAGAGCGCTTAGGTATGCCGTTTGCCACATGCAAACTAATGCTGAAGGAGCACACACTCCGTCAAGCCAACGAAAGATGGCTGCAATCCCCAGGGTGTCGCATATCGAAACAAACCTGGCCAAAATGGGATCTTAAAAGGTCTAGCCGCATTTATGCCCTAACTAGGAGGGAAATCTGCATATTGATAGGGGTATTAACCGGTCACTGCCTCATTGGTAGGCATGCAGAAAGGCTAGGTGTGCCCTACCGACGATGCTGCAGGAGTTGCAAAGATGATGAGGAGGAGGAAACAGTGGATCACCTCATCTGCAACTGTCCGGCTTTAAGCGGCGCGAGAACGCGCTTTTTGGGAGTTCCGTTCCTGGATAGCCTAAGCCAGATCGCGGAACTGGACATAAAGGACTTGATGGGCTTCATAAAGTCATCTAAGTGGTTCGAGGAGGAGTAACGGTGTCGGTTTAGGAGTGTCAGTCCCGGGATTCTGCTATGTGGAAAATCCCAACAACTCAGGGATTTTCCATATGGCTGGGTCCCGGGACTGACTTTCCTTGTGTTGGTGGTATCACAACGGGCCTTTCAAAACTGGCCTAAGTGTGCCTCTGCGGCAGCCACTTGAACCTAACCCTAACCTTAATTTACCTTACCTAAAAATACAACTCCAAAGCCCCAATTACATAAAACTTTGACAAATGCGCGCCTCGTTTTTGAGCATTTGCAAAAATTTCGCTTCGCTTTACGTTTAAAAAACTTTGAATGAAAGTGGATCCTACAAAGTTGAATGCAATTGGGCCTTCACCTATACAATCAAACTTGACGAATGCGGAATTTGAAAGGAGCCATTGCAAGTTGAATTCAATAATTAAATTAAAAATACAGTAATCAACATAATTTAAAAAATATAGAAAAAAAAAAAACTTGTGTAAACTTTACCGAGAATCGAACTCAGAGCCTTTAGCTCATTTTTAGCTGTGTATGAACTAGTATATAAACTGGTATAATGCTGATGCTGAGGCTGACTAGTATACCAATTGGTGTGGTGCTGATGCAGAAGAGGACAATTGCTTTTCTTTTTCTCTTGTAACTGCTTCTTTTTTACCTTGTAATTCACAGATGCTTTTTCGTGTTTGGGTAAATACAAATAGTCGCTGCTTTCTAAAGAATAAACTGGTATATTGCTGATGTAGAGGCTGACTATGATACTGGTGCATAGACCGACTAGTATATCAACTGGAATGAATGTCAAAATCGTGGACTAGTATGACAAGTGGTACGATCTGAATGGGCATAATGTTTAGTATGTCCTGCCGCATAGACTGAGCAGTATGTCAACTGGTATGATTCTGATGTATATATGAACTAGTATATCAACCGGTAATATTCTGATGCATATATGAACTAGTATGTCAAATGGTATCCCTGCAGTCAACTTAACTAGTTTTATACTAATCAAATACCAGTCAGCTAGGCGGCTTCAACTAGTTCGAGTTCTGTAATTTTTCCATATTAGCAACTGGTATTTTTAACACGGCGATGTCCTACGAGATGGCAATTGTCCTTCTCTGCATCAGCACCATACCAATTGGCTGACTAGTCAGCCTCTGCATCAGGAATATACCAGTTGATATACTTGTTATTATACACATCAGTATCATACCATTTAAGATACTAGTTCGTATATACGTCAGGATCGTACCAGTTGAAAGAATAGTTCATATATACATCAGAATCATACCAGTTGGCAGACTAGTTCATATATACATCAGAATCATACCAGTTGACAGACTAGTTCATATATACATCAGAATCATACCAGTTGGCAGACTACTTTATATATACATCAAAATCATACCAGTTGAAAGACTAGTTCATATATGCATCAGAATCATACCAGTTGACAGACTAGTTCATATATGCGTCAGAATCATACCAATTGACAGACTAGTTAAAAAAAGCATCGGAATCATACCAGTTGCCATAATAGTTCATATATGCGTCAGAATCATACCAGTTGATAAAGTAGTTCATTTATGCATCAGAATCATACCAGTTGACATACCAGTTCATTTAAGCATCATAATCATATCAGTTGACATACTAGTTCAAATTTGCATCAGAAATATACCATTTGACATACTAGTTCATATATGCATCAGAATCTTACCAATTGACATACTAGTTCAAATTTGCATCAGAAATATACCATTTGACATACTAGTTCATATATGCATCAGAATCTTACCAATTGACATACTAGTCCAAATTTGCATCAGAAATATACCATTTGACATACTAGTTCATATATGCATCAGAATCTTACCAGATGACATACTAGTTCATATATACATCAGAATCATACCAGTTGACATACTGCTCAGTCTATGCGGCAGGACATACTAATCATTATGCCCATTCAGATCGTACCACTTGTCATACTAGTCCACGAATTTGACATTCATTCCAGTTGGTATACTAGTCGGTCTATGCACCACTATCATAGTCAGCCTCTGCATCAGCAATATACCAGTTTATTCTTTAGAAAGCAGCGACTATTTGTGTTTACCCAAACACGAAAAAGCATCTGTGAATTACAAGGTAAAAAAGAAGCAGTTACAAGAGAAAAAGAAAAGCAATTGTCCTCTTCTGCATCAGCACCATACCAATTGGTATACTAGTCAGCCTCTGCATCAGCATTATACCAGTTTATATACTAGTTCATACACAGCCAAAAATGAGCTAAAGGCTCTGAGTTCGATTCTCGGTAAAGTTGACACAAGTTTTTTTTTTTTCTATATTTTTTAAATTATGTTGTTTATTGTATTTTTAATTTAATTATTGAATTCAATTTGCAATGGCTCCTTTCAAATTCCGCGTTCGTCAAGTTTGATTATGTAGGTGAAGGCCCAATTGTATTCAACTTTGTAGGATCCACTTTCATTCAAAGTTTTTTAAACGTAAAGCGAAGCGAAATTTTTGCAAATGCTCAAAAACGAGGCGCGCATTTGTCAAAGTTTTATGTAATTGGGGCTTTGGAGTTGTATTTTTAGGTAAGGTAAATAAAGGTTACTCAAGGTTAAGTTTGTCGTCCACTGCGGAGTTCCGGTCCCACATATGTATATATAGATAAAAGTAAGTTTTATTTTTACATCAAAAAGAGTCAAAGTAAGACTGCTTTCATGCTGGGCCATACACTCGAGTTAAAGGAGCATTGTTAGAGTCAATTTATATTGTTGTTGTCAATATACTCAAGTTTATGCCGCAACGTAAAAAAAATGGCGGTTATATACCAACAGGTTGTCATAACCTCTAACGAGACTTTTGCCGAACTTCTCATCCAACTTATAGTGTGCTGCTTTGATTTTTGTTGGGATTTTCCACATAGTAGTATCCCGGGACTGACATTCCTAAACCGACACCGTTACTCCTCCTCGAACCACTTAGATGACTTTATGAAGGCCATCAAGTCCTTTATGTCCAGTTCAGCGGTCTGGTTTAGGCTATCCAGGAAGGGAACTCCCAAAAAGCGCGTTCTCGCGACGCTTAAGACCGGGCAGTTGCAGATGAGGTGCTTCACCGTTTCCTCTTCCTCATCATCTTTGCAGCTCCTACAGCATCGTCGGTAGGGCACACCTTCTGCGTGCCTACCAATAAGGTAGTGCCCAGTTAGAACACCTATTAATATGGATATTTCTCTCCTTCTTAGGCCAGGTTTGTTTGGATGTCCGGCACCTTGGGGATTGTTGCCACATTTCGTTGGCTTGGAGTACATACTCCGTCAAGCCAACGAAAGGTAGCAACAATCCCAAGGGTGCCGGACATCCAAACAAACCTGGCCAAAATGGGATTATAAAAGATCTAGAGGGATCATAAAAGATCTGAATACAGTTACTTCAACAAAAAATACCGTTTAAACAACCAAAATTTGGTCAACTTCAGGATAACAGCACGAGATTGTAGATTTTACCAGTGCCTTTTTTCTGTGTATATACACAAGAAATATAGCAGTTGACATACTAGATCATATATACATCAGCATCATATTTGTATTTAGCCAAACACGAAAAAGCATCTGTGAATTACAAGAGAAAAAAAGAGCAAACCAAAAATTTCAAATAATGTTTGCATAGTACCATGTACTACAATAGATCGTGCTAATGGTTGCGGTGTAATAAGGCCTTATAATAATAATGTAGTATGAAATGGAATTTTTCTAAAATAGATTAGGCTTTTTCTGACTACACCTTTTTCAGTTTATATTTAGAAAATTACAATTCATATTCAGGATTTCCATTTGATATTCAGAAAAATACAATTGACATTCAGAAAATTACAATTGATATTCAGAAAACTTTCTGAATATAAACTGAAAAAGATGTAGTATAATTTCAACCCGAGATTCATACATACTTGCATACTAGTACGAACCAGGATTTTTGTGACTAGTATGATTTCGCCCAGCAAATTATAGTTGTAGACTAGTATGTTTTCTGATTAGATTGGCATTTATTGGTTTAAGGGTAATCAGCAAAGAACTAGTATAAAAACATCCATAAAATGTATAGTAAACGAGCTAGGTGTCTGCTGAGTAGCTTGGAATTGATTAGTTTGAAGGTATTCAGAAATTAACTGGTATGAATACACCACAAAATGTTTAGGCGTAGAACTATAATGTTGCTGAGTAGTTTGGCATTGACTGGTTTAAAGCTAATCAGAAATGAACTAGTATGAATACACCACAAAATGTACAATCAATGAACTACATTGTTTGCCGAGTAGTTTGGCAATGACTGGCGTAAAGGAAATCTGAAATGAACTAGTATGAATACACCACAAAATGCATAGTCAATGAACTAGAATTTTCGCTGAGTAGTTTGGCATTGAATGGTTTAAAGCTAATCAACAATGAACTGGTATGCATATGCCACAAAATGCATAGTCAATGAACTATATTGTTTGCTGAGTAGTTCGACATTGACTGGTTAAAGGTGATCAAAAATGAACTAGTATAAATACACCACAAAAGGTATAGTCAGTGAACTATATTGTTTGCTGAGTAGATCGACATTGACTGGTTTAAAGGTGATCAGAAGTGAACTAGTATGAATACACCACAAAATGTATAGTCAATGAACTATATTATTTGCTGAGTAGTTCGACATTGACTGGTTTAAAGGTGATCAGAAATGAACTAGTATGAATACATCACAAAATGTATGGTCAATGAACTATATTATTTGCTGAGTAGTTCGACATTGACTGGTTTAAAGGTGATCAGAAATGAACTAGTATGAATACATCACAAAATGTATGGTCAATGAACTATATTATTTGCTGAGTAGTTCGACATTGCCTGATTTAAAGGTGATCAGAAATGAACTAGTATGAATACACCACAAAATGTATAGTCAATGAACTATATTGTTTGCTGAGTAGTTTGGCCTTGACTGGTTTGAAGCTAATCAGCAATGAACTAGTATAAATACACCACAAAATGTATAGTCAATGAACTATATTGTTTGCTGAGTAGTTCGACATTGACTGGTTTAAAGGTGATCAGAAGTGAACTAGTATGAATACACCACAAAAAGTTTAGTCATTGAACTATATTGTTTGCTGAGTAGTTTGGCCTTGACTGGTTTAAAGGTGATCAGAAATGAACTAGTATGAATACACCACAAAATGTATAGTCATTGAACTATATTGTTTGCTGAGTAGTTTGGCCTTGACTAGTTTGAAGCTAATCAGCAATGAACTAGTATAAATACACCACAAAATGTATAGTCAATGAACTAGAATTTTCGATGAGTAGTTTGGCATTGACTGGTTTTAAAACTAATCAACAATGAACTGGTATGCATATGCCACAAAATGGTTAGTCAATGAACTAGTATGTTTGCTGAGTAGTTAGGAATTTGACTGCAGGGTATTTAGCGATTAATTAGGCGACAATGTATCGATGCTTGCAGTATTTTATATATTACTAAAATACTGATAAGCATTGCACTGTCTAGCTCTTGACTAGCGCTTCTTGAAAACATGTGTTGTATCCCTGCAGTCAACTTAACTAGTTTTATACTAATCAAATACCAGTCAGCCGGGCGGCCTCAACTAGTTCGAGTTCTGTAATTTTTCCATATTAGCAACTGTTATTTTTAACACGGCGATGTCCTACGAGATGGCAATTGTCCTTCTCTGCATCAGCACCATACAAATTGGCTGACTAGCCAGCCTCTGCATCAGGAATATACCAGTTGATATACTTGTTATTATATATATCAGTATCATACCATTTAAGATACTAGTTCGTATATACGTCAGGATCGTACAAGTTGGCAGACTAGTTCATATATACATCAGAATAATACCAGTTGGCAGACTAGTTCATATATACATCAGAATCATACTAGTTGAAAGACTAGTTCATATATGCATCAGAATCATACCAGTTGACAGACTAGTTCATATATGCATCAGAATCATAACAGTTGGCAGACTAGTTCATATATGCAACAGATTCATACCTGTTGACAGACTACTTCTTATTTGCATCAGAATCATACCAGTTGACAGACTAGTTCATATATGCATCAGAATCAACCAATTAACAGACTAGTTAAAAAAATCATCGGAATCATACCAGTCGTCATACTAGTTCATATATGCGTCAGAATCATACCAGTTGATATAGTAGTTCATTTATGCATCAGAATCATACCAGTTCACATACCAGTTCACTTATGCATCATAATCATATCAGTTGACATACTAGTTCAAATTTGCATCAGAAATATACCATTTGACATACTAGTTCATATATGCATCAGAATATTACCAGTTGATATACTAGTTCATATATACATCAGAATCATACCAGTTGACATACTGCTCAGTCTATGCGGCAGGACATACTAATCATTATGCCCATTCAGATCGTACCACTTGTCATACTAGTCCACGAATTTGACATTCATTCCAGTTGGTATACTAGTCGGTCTATGCACCACTATCATAGTCAGCCTCTGCATCAGCAATATACCAGTTTATTCTTTAGAAAGCAGCGACTATTTGTGTTTACCCAAACACGAAAAAGCATCTGTGAATTACAAGGTAAAAAAGAAGCAGTTACAAGAGAAAAAGAAAAGCAATTGTCCTCTTCTGCATCAGCACCATACCAATTGGTATACTAGTCAGCCTCTGCATCAGCATTATACCAGTTTATATACTAGTTCATACACAGCCAAAAATGAGCTAAAGGCTCTGAGTTCGATTCTCGGTAAAGTTGACACAAGTTTTTTTTTTTTCTATATTTTTTAAATTATGTTGTTTATTGTATTTTTAATTTAATTATTGAATTCAATTTGCAATGGCTCCTTTCAAATTCCGCGTTCGTCAAGTTTGATTATGTAGGTGAAGGCCCAATTGTATTCAACTTTGTAGGATCCACTTTCATTCAAAGTTTTTTAAACGTAAAGCGAAGCGAAATTTTTGCAAATGCTCAAAAACGAGGCGCGCATTTGTCAAAGTTTTATGTAATTGGGGCTTTGGAGTTGTATTTTTAGGTAAGGTAAATAAAGGTTACTCAAGGTTAAGTTTGTCGTCCACTGCGGAGTTCCGGTCCCACATATGTATATATAGATAAAAGTAAGTTTTATTTTTACATCAAAAAGAGTCAAAGTAAGACTGCTTTCATGCTGGGCCATACACTCGAGTTAAAGGAGCATTGTTAGAGTCAATTTATATTGTTGTTGTCAATATACTCAAGTTTATGCCGCAACGTAAAAAAAATGGCGGTTATATACCAACAGGTTGTCATAACCTCTAACGAGACTTTTGCCGAACTTCTCATCCAACTTATAGTGTGCTGCTTTGATTTTTGTTGGGATTTTCCACATAGTAGTATCCCGGGACTGACATTCCTAAACCGACACCGTTACTCCTCCTCGAACCACTTAGATGACTTTATGAAGGCCATCAAGTCCTTTATGTCCAGTTCAGCGGTCTGCTTTAGGCTATCCAGGAAGGGAACTCCCAAAAAGCGCGTTCTCGCGCCGCTTAAGACCGGGCAGTTGCAGATGAGGTGCTTCACCGTTTCCTCTTCCTCATCATCTTTGCAGCTCCTACAGCATCGTCGGTAGGGCACACCTTCTGCGTGCCTACCAATAAGGCAGTGCCCAGTTAGAACACCTATTAATATGGAGATTTCTCTCCTTCTTAGGCCAGGTTTGTTTGGATGTCCGGCACCTTGGGGATTGTTGCCACATTTCGTTGGCTCGGAGTACACACTCCGTCAAGCCAACGAAAGGTAGCAACAATCCCAAGGGTGCCGGACATCCAAACAAACCTGGCCAAAATGGGATTATAAAAGATCTAGAGGGATCATAAAAGATCTGAATACAGTTACTTCAACAAAAAATACCGTTCAAACAACCAAAATTTGGTCAACTTCAGGATAACAGCACGAGATTGTAGATTTTACCAGTGCCTTTTTTCTGTGTATATAAGTACACAAGAAATATAGCAGTTGACATACTAGATCATATATGCATCAGCATCATATTTGTATTTAGCCAAACACGAAAAAGCATCTGTGAATTACAAGAGAAAAAAGGAAGCAAACCAAACAACCAAACATTTCAAATAATGTTTGCATAGTACCATGTACTACAATATATCGTACTAATGGTTGTGGTGTAATAAGGCCTTATAATAATAATGTAGTATGAAACGGAATTTTTCTGATTAGTATTTTTCTAAAATAAATTAGGCTTTTTCTTACTACACCTTTTCAGTTTATATTCAGAAAGTAACAACTTAAATTTGTAGTGTAATGGAGTGTGGTTGCTAAGTGACCTTGCTCAATCCCGACTCTTGCTTCCTCGTTCGTGCACTCTGGGCAACGGGAGCTACCTAGGCTCGCGGCAGAAAGAGAGGGAGCCCCGGTGGGGCCACCCTGACATACTTGGTTTAAGGGCTCACCGAGGTTTTTGCGTAGCGTCTGTTCACCATGAGGTGCGGCTGCTAGCGGGCGTCTGTCTTGAAGCAAGCGGCTCGCTATATAAATGTGTAAATATTTTCCAAAAACCCCGAAACGGGTTGTGCGCTGGGTTTGGGACCCGCCACGTAAAAAACTTAATTCCAATGAAAACAAAATCAAAGCCTCGGATGAGAACCCCCTCTAATGTTGACGACCCGGCAAAACGAATAAGGCATAATGATTTGGATATTAGGGCATGTACCGGGAATGTCCGGACCCTTTCAAGGGACGGTGCCGCTGCCCGACTGGTTGATGTCCTCGTAGGTGCAAAGGCCGACATCACCGCCCTGCAGGAAATGCGATGGACGGGGCAAGGAAAGACGACCATCAGTCCTTGTGACGTATACTACAGTGGCCAGACACGCGGCAAAGCGCGTGGTGTAGGATTCGTGGTGGGAAAGAGAGACGGACGACGCAGAGAAGGACTCCTTCTACGATAAACTTGAACATACTTATGATCGCTGCCCCCAGCATGATATCAAAATCGTGCTCGGCGACTTTAATGCCAAGGTGGGCAAGGAAGGAGTCTTTGGTCCTACTGTTGGAAAATTCAGTCTCCACGATATAACATCCCCCAACGGCACTAGGTTGATTGACTTCGCCGCTGCTCGCAATATGGTCATCAGTAGTACCAGGTTCCAGCATAAGCGAATACACCAAGCCACATGGCTGTCCCCTGATCAAAGAACTAGAAACCAGATTGATCATGTCTTGATTGACGGCAGACATAGCTCCACCGTTCTGGACGTGCGTACACTGCGTGGTCCCAATATTGACTCTGACCATTATCTTGTCGCAGCCAAGATACGCACACGCCTCTGTGCAACGAAGAAAGTGCGCACAGTAACGGAAGGGAAGTTTGACGTCGAAAAGTTGCGCGTGACACAGACAGCTGATAATTTCTCCACTCGACTCTCACACCTGCTAGCAGAGGGCAATCCCCGACCTAACGATGTAACCGAGCAATGGAAGCATATCTCTCACTCATTGCGTACCGCCGCTGAGGCCACTATAGGGTTCCAGCGAGCCCGCAAGAACAACTGGTACGATGAGGAATGCAAAACTGCCTCGAAAAAAAAGGACGCTGCCTACAAGGAGACGTTGCGAACGGGCGCAACCCGCAGTGTATGGCAACAATATCGTGAGGCAAAGAAGGAAGAGAGACGCCTTTTCAGAAAAAAGAAAAGTGAGGCCGAAAGGCGTGACTGTGAGGAGCTTGAGATGCTGGCTGACAGGAATGATGCCCGAAAATTCTATGAAAAGTTCCGGCGGATGACGGAAGGTTTTAAGACCGGGGCAAGCTCCTGTAAGGACAATAATTGCGACCTGGTAACCGACGTACAAAGTGTACTTAAATTTCGGAGGGAGCACTTCTCCTCACTGCTAAATTGCGAGGGAGACGTCGAACCCGATACCCCAATCCCTGACGATGGAAAAGTCGTCCCACCACCTGACTATGATGAAGTGAGGATAGCTATATCCCGGCTCAAAAACAACAAAGCGCCTGGAAAAGACGGACTACCCGCCGAGCTGTTCAAACACGGAGGCGAAGAGCTGGTAAAAAGCATGCATCAGCTCTTATGCAGAATATGGTCAGACGAATGCATTCCTCCGGATTGGAGTTTAAGTGTGCTTTGCCCAATCCACAAGAAAGGCGATCCCGCTAACCGCACCAACTACCGCGGAATTAGTCTTCTTAATATTGCATATAAGGTTCTTTCTAGCGTGTTGTGTGAAAGGCTGAAGCCCATCGTAGACAAACTGATGGGACCTTATCAGTGTGGCTTTAGACCTGGTAAGTCTACCATTGACCAGATTTTCACGATACGCCAAATCCTGGAGAAGAAGTATTTGCTGTCATCAAAGAAAGAATCGGCGCACCTGCGCCTTGGCAGCCATGTCACTGTTGATAGTTACAAATTTGAAACTGTGAGGGACTTCGTCTATTTGGGAACCAGTATCAACACCGAAAATAATATCAGTCTAGAAATCCAGCGGAGTATCACTCTTGCCAACAAGTGCTACTTTGGACTGAGTAGGCAATTGAGAAGTAAAGTCCTCTCTCGAAGAACAAAGATCACGCTCTATAAGTCTCTCATCATACCTGTCCTGATGTATGGCTCAGATTCATGGACAATGTCAAGAGAAGATCAGATGGCCCTTGGAGTATTTGAGAGAAAAGTTCTCCGGAAGATTTATGGTCCTTCCCGTGATGCCAACGGCGAGTATCGAAGGAAATTTAACGATGAGCTGTACGAGCTCTACGCAGATCTGACCATAGTCCAGCGAATTAAAGTCCAAAGACTCCGCTGGCTGGGCCATGTTATGCGAATGGACAAAGAAGCTCCAGCACAGAAGGTTTTCCTATCGTCGCCTGAATTCGGCAGCTGAGGAAGGGGGAGGCCTCGACTGAGATGGAAACAACAGGTGGAGGATGACTTGAACTCCCTTGGGGTTTCCAATTGGCGTCAGTTATCGCTAAAAAGGAATGACTGGCGTGCTTTGATATGCAACGGCCAAAATCGCTTAGGCGGTTAAGCGCCAATAAATGATGATGATGAACAATTTATATTTAGAAAATTACAATTCATATTCAGGATTTCCATTTGATATTCAGAAAAATACAATTGACATTCAGAAAATTACAATTGATATTCAGAAAACTTTCTGAATATAAACTGAAAAAGATGTAGTATAATTTCAACCCGAGATTCATACATACTTGCATACTAGTACGAACCAGGATTTTTGTGACTAGTATGATTTCGCCCAGCAAATTATAGTTGTATACTAGTATGTTTTCTGATTAGATTGGCATTTATTGGTTTAAGGGTAATCAGCAAAGAACTAGTATAAAAACATCCATAAAATGTATAGTAAACGAGCTAGGTGTCTGCTGAGTAGCTTGGAATTGATTAGTTTGAAGGTATTCAGAAATTAACTGGTATGAATACACCACAAAATGTTTAGGCGTAGAACTATAATGTTGCTGAGTAGTTTGGCATTGACTGGTTTAAAGCTAATCAGAAATGAACTAGTATGAATACACCACAAAATGTACAATCAATGAACTACATTGTTTGCCGAGTAGTTTGGCAATGACTGGCTTAAAGGAAAGCAGAAATGAACTAGTATGAATACACCACAAAATGCATAGTCAATGAACTAGAATTTTCGCTGAGTAGTTTGGCATTGAATGGTTTAAAGCTAATCAACAATGAACTGGTATGCATATGCCACAAAATGCATAGTCAATGAACTATATTGTTTGCTGAGTAGATCGACATTGACTGGTTTAAAGGTGTTCAGAAGTGAACTAGTATGAATACACCACAAAATGTTTAGTCATTGACCTATATTGTTTGCTGAGTAGTTTGGCCTTGACTGGTTTAAAGGTGATCAGAAGTGAACTAGTATGAATACACCACAAAATGTATAGTCATTGAACTATATTGTTTGCTGAGTAGTGTGGCCTTGACTGGTTTGAAGCTAATCAGCAATGTACTAGTATAAATACACCACAAAATGTATGGTCAATGAACTATATTGTTTGCTGAGTAGTTGGACATTGACTGGTTTAAAGTGGTCAGAAATGAGCTAGTATGAATACACCACAAAATGTATGGTCAATGAACTATATTATTTGCTGAGTAGTTCGACATTGACTGGTTTAAAGGTGATCAGAAATGAACTAGTATGAATACACCACAAAATGTATGGTCAATGAACTATATTATTTGCTGAGTAGTTCGACATTGACTGGTTTAAAGGTGATCAGAAATGAACTAGTATGAATACACCACAAAATGTATAGTCAATGAACTATATTGTTTGCTGAGTATCTTGGCCTTGACTGGTTTGAAGCTAATCAGCAATGAACTAGTATAAATACACCACAAAATGTATAGTCAATGAACTATAATGTTTGCTGAGTAGTTGGACATTGACTGGTTTAAAGGTGATCAGAAATGAACTAGTATGAATCCACCACAAAATGTATAGTCAGTGAACTATATTGTTTGCTGAGTAGATCGACATTGACTGGTTTAAAGGTGATCAGAAGTGAACTAGTATGAATACACCACAAAATGTTTAGTCATTGAACTATATTGTTTGCTCCCTCGTGAAGGGTGGATACCTTGTCGCGGTACGAGGGCTTAGTCGATAGCCACGGGGCTACGTTGCCCTTGCGATCATAGCTCCGCATGGCACTACATCGCGAGAGCAGCCTAGCCTCGCTGGCGCGATGACAAAGATCTACCCCCTCCCAATCCAGGGTGTTACGCGATACCGTGCCCATTGGACGTTTGCAGCCGGGAGGCAAATCGTGGCTGTAGTCGAACGGTGCCTCTCTGATACCGGACCGCCTCAGAGAGTAACCATGGTCTTACCGCGGTATGGGGCTCTGCCGTGGCGGACGACACATTCCCCTTAATCCACCCTTGACCCCAAGCTGGCCGTGTCCGGCGAGGGGTCGTACGAACAAGATGAATATAACTCAAAATTCAAAACAATCAATAACTTCGTTTACTCCGCAGCAGAGGAGAACTATGCTGGAGCAAGAGAAATCACAACGCCGGAGGACAAACTCTTTTTCAAAGTCAACTGGGGGACCGACAACGATGGTAACTACGGGTCGGTCATCCTCGAAACTGCTAGCAAGTGAGAGTGACTTGATGAAAGCCAGCACCAGTGCGGCTGCATACGCAGGTAAGCAGAAAACGGCGGATGCTAAACTTCCATCAAGCGCCGGCACGAACATCAACCTCTCAATGTCTGTGGCAATGGTCTCGGGACCTGGCCTCAGTGATCCGAAAGAGAAGGAAGACGCAACTAAGCTTCTATCAAAGGGAGAGACCGCGATGGCAACTACGGGTCTGAACTCCTCCCAAAAGACATGTCCCCGACGCTTTGCGTACTGGGATAAAAGGAAGGCTGCAAGGATCCTGAAGAAATATGAGGGAGCATCGCAGGATACACTATCGCTGAATGAAAGGAAGATGGTGGAGAAAGCGAAAGCTCTGATACCAAATTTCCAAAGGCCCTATGCGCCTAAAAGGCTGAACGGGAATCCCTTCAAACGCCAGAGATCGGACGGAGAGGTGGATCCCCATCCGAAGCGGCATCAGAATATCCCAGTAGTGGACAAACCCAGCTTTGCTGAAGTGACCAAGGACAGGATCCTTATATGTGTCATTGATCGAGCCAACGACCGTTGGTCCATCCCTAGAGACCGGTGGCTGTATGTCCGGAACGAAATTGGCAGGGCCCTTCTCGACATATGGCGTGAGTCTCCGGGTAGTCCGCCGCGGGGTACAGACGCGGGTTGGCACCAGGGTCAGATTAAAGTTTTCGCGTGTGAGGATGCAAGAACTGTTGCACTGTACAAGACAGCAGTTGCAAGACTGGGTGAAGTCTACCCAGGGGCAAAAATCGAGGTCGTCGACTGGAAGGACATTCCGGCCCGGCCAAGGGCAAGGGCATGGATTCCTGCCATCCCTGCTGAACCGGAGAATATTCTTGAGATGCTGCAGGCCTGGAATCCGTCTCTCCCGACGCAGGACTGGAGTGTCAATCTGGTCGAGGGTGAGGTTGGGCCTCATAGACAAGTGGTTTTAACTTTGAATAAGGAGGCACTCGAGCCCCTTAAACGGTGCAACGGACGAGTGCATTATGGAATGGGTCAGATCGTGATCCACGTATACCGTGGCGATGCACAACGCGCTGCCATTCCGGCCGCTTCGAAGGATTCGGAAATCGAAGGACCAGAAGAGGAGGCAGGGGTGTCAGACGCGGAAAGTATGGTATCCGCCACGCCAAATTGCGAGGAAGCCGTGAACGACTCGGCGATGGAAGATAGCCTAACGGACGCGGAAGACCTCGACCGCACGGTGGTGGAGGGCAATCCGGTGCACACTAACGTTGATGCCGCTTCAGACAGTAGAGATTCCGCCATGCCAAATCGTGCAGATAAATTGTCGTTGAGAGATAGGCCCCGGGACGGAGTAGACCTCCACGACGGTACGACGGTGGTAGGGAAGTCTGAGCGCTCTCATGTTGGTGGTGCTTCAGATTAACCTGCACAAATCTAAAGCAGCCTCAGCTGCCCTAAGCAGTCGTCTTTATAAAGGCGACGTAGACGTGGTCCTTATCCAAGAACCCTGGGTTAATAGCTCAAGGATCTGTGGATTGGGGGCTAAGGGGTACAAGCTCATCCGAGCTAATGAGGAGGGCAAGGTCAGAACCTGTATATTGGTCAAGTCTGAGCTGAACACCTTTCTCTTACCCAACTATTCAAATGGTGACATTACAGCTGCCAGCTTAACGGTCGGCAGCACCAGCCTGACGATGGCGTCGGTCTACATGCCCTATGACGCCGAAGAACCTCCTCCACAAAAGGAGGTGAAAGATCTGGTGGAAAATTTCTGCACGGGTCATCTTATTATTGGAGCTGACGCTAATGCTCATCACGTCCAGTGGGGAAGCTCCGATATTAACGCTAGGGGCGAGTCTCTGTTTGACTACCTACTAACAACTAACCTGGTGGTTTGTAACGTGGGTAACGAGCCTACTTTTATCACTAAAGCCCGTAGCGAGGTCATAGACCTCACTATTTGTAGCGAAGGCGCTTATGACTGGGTTAGGAAATGGCGTGTTCTTGAGGAACATTCATTTTCCGACCACCGGTACATAGAAATTGCCTTAGATTTTTCTGTTGAGCAGCCAGTTATGAAACGCAATCCACGCAACACTAATTGGCAGCTATATAATCAAATATTAGTTAGGGACCTACCAGTGTTACCCCCACAAGCTCCATCATCAGTAGGAGAACTGGATGATCTAGTTGCGACCTTTACAACGGCGCTCTCAAATGCCCTAGAGCAGGCTTGTCCAGTGCCGAAACCACGCGGTAAACATAGACCACACTGGTGGTCCTACGACCTGGATTCGCTCCGCAAGTCCTGCAGGAACCAATTTAATAGGGCCAAGAGCCTCGGTACGGAGCCTGAATGGCTCGAATATAAAGTTATAAAAGGGCCCTAAGGCAGGCGAAGAGAACTTCGTGGAGAGATTTCTGCACCGGGTTCGAAAAGGTCGATGATACGGCGAGACTTAGACGAGTGCTCTCAAAAACTCAAACAGCCATTAGCTATTTGCGGAAGCCTGACGGATCGTGGACTAGCACGGAAGGGGAAACCCTGGAGCTGCTACTGAATACACACTTTCCGGGGAACTTGCATGAAGCACCTTTAGCATCTGCAACAAATATGGCAGTGAATATACCCATCACGGAGGAAAGGGTAAGGTGGGCGATCAAAAGCTTTGAGCCGTTCAAGGCTGCTGGGCCAGACGGGATTTTCCCCGCACAACTCATAAACACATTGGAAACATCGGCTAAATGGCTGGTATTTCTCTTTTCAGCCTGCCTGGCTCTCAACTACATTCCGCACTCCTGGAGAAGCGCCAAGGTAGTCTTTATTCCTAAGGCTGGGAAAGCCTCACACTATGAGCCTAAGGACTACAGACCGATCAGTCTCTCGTCCTTTGCACTCAAAACCTTCGAGAGGATAATTAGCGATTATCTCTCCTCTACTATTGATAGCAACCTTATCTCTAGCTATCAACATGCATACACCAAAGGTAAATCAACGGAAACTGCGCTTCACAGCCTTGTCTCTGTTATCGAAAAATCGTTGTATGAAAAAGATTACTGTCTCGTGGCCTTCCTAGACATTGAAGGTGCCTTCAACAATATAAGCCCGGAGGCTATTAACACCGCTCTAACTAATCTGGGCATAAGCAGGTCTCTTATTGGACTAATTGATAAGCTACTAAAGGAAAGGAAAATAGTTTCTACACTGGGCACAGTTGATTTCTCACGCTATGTCACAAGAGGAACGCCTCAGGGTGGTGTTCTCTCTCCGCTTTTATGGAACCTCACTGTAAACTCGTTGCTACGAGACACAAGCTGGGGGGCGGGAGGATAGTTGCATATGCAGACGATTTAGCTATTGCATACAGGGGCAAATTCCCACAAACCCTGTGTGACTTGATGCAAGTAGCACTACGAGCAGTTTCCTCGTGGTCATCTCGCTGCGGACTTAATATAAACCCGGGAAAAGTGGAGCTTGTCCTTTATACTAACCGGTACAAAATACCAACGCTAAGCCTATCAGAACTAAATGGCGTGCGCCTGAACTTGGCTGACAAAGCCAAATTCCTAGGAATAGTTCTGGATAGAAAGCTTAACTGGAAGGAGAATGTCATCCAGCGCCAGAGGAATGCGTGCATT
The DNA here is from genome assembly GCA_964058755.1 of Campiglossa producta. NCBI lineage: Eukaryota > Metazoa > Arthropoda > Insecta > Diptera > Tephritidae > Campiglossa > Campiglossa producta. Next base: position 21,623 of record CAXKVI010000176.1, read on the forward strand.
GCACTTTACACCTGTAAAAGAGCCATTGGCAAAAAATGGGGGCTCAGTCCCAAAATCTGCAGATGGATTTACACTGCGATAATCCGGCCAATTATGCTGTATGGAGTCGTGGTATGGTGGCCTGCGCTGAGCAAGGCAGCCAACCTAAACCTGTTAGGTAAAGTCCACAGATCTAGCATGATCTGTATAAGCGGCGCGTTGAGAACAACGCCCAACGAAGCTCTCCAGGCCATTCTTGGCATTTTGCCACTCGATCTGGAAGGGTACCGGGCAGCGGCAGCATCGGCTCTGCGTCTAAGGGAAACTTCCGGCTGGGGCGCAGGCACTACTGGACACTCCGGTATTCTGGATTCTTACAGCTTTCTCCCTCCGAGCACGGACCGTTGTGCAACCACAACAGTCGGAGATAGCTGGTTCAGAATAAACATTCCCAGCAGGGAAGACTGGGAGAGGAGGGATCGGTGTCCTGCTACTAATGGCGGCATTTCCATATACACCGACGGTTCGAAGTTGGACGGCAGAGTTGGAGGAGGGATTTATTCCAAGGATCTGGACCTTGAGCTTTCCTTCAGACTGCCTGATCATTGCAGCGTCTTCCAGGCTGAGGTCTCAGCAATCATGGACGCCGTGGCTTGGATAGGGCAACACGCTATCGGACAGAATATCATTATTTTCAGCGATAGCCAAGCGGCAGTCAAATCCCTTGGCTCTTACTTGTTCAACTCTGAACTGACGCTCAGCTGTCGTCGATCTCTTCAGGAGATGGCCCAACAGAACCGCGATCAGAAGTGAACTAGTATGAATACACCACAAAATGTATAGTCATTGAACTATATTGTTTGCTGAGTAGTTTGGCCTTGACTGGTTTGAAGCTAACCAGCAATGAACTAGTATAAATACACCACAACATGTATAGTCAATGAACTAGAATTTTCGTGGAGTAGTTTGGCATTGACTGGTTTTAAAACTAATCAACAATGAACTGGTATGCATATGCCACAAAATGGTTAGTCAATGAACTAGTATGTTTGCTGAGTAGTTCGGAATTTGACTGCAGGGATGTTTAGGACAGCACATTAGTTTCAAGATTAGCGCTTGGCATTGTTTGCTTAGCTACAATATGTACATGTTTGTTTAGGTCTTTACTATTAAAAACGTAGCATATTAGGTACTAGTTTAATAAGTAGATAAGTAGTTTTATATATGTATATTTAGTTTAAGATTTGTCATAAATAAAGGCTCTGGGCCACCAGAGCGTTAGTCTTGTGCCGAAACTCTCCGCGTATTAGTTTCATATTGTATTTGTTGCTGATTACTATTACTATCAGAAAAAAGTAAAATGCCATTCATTATTATTTTTTTCTACAAGGAAATTTTTATTATTACTATGCATTCCTGGTTTGTCCGAGACCAAATGGAAAAAATTTAATTTAAAAAAAACATAACTATGTACGTAGTTTTCGCCACTACCGCTTAAGAATTGTTAGTCATTTATATACACAAGTCGTTATTAATGTATAAAATATGCTATTTGTACCTGTGGTACAAAAAATTATTTACAAATTTAATGTAATTTTTTTTTTTGTAAGTCGTTATTAATCAAATACGTAAGTATATTTGGCTATATTTACCAGTAGAACAAACAACTTATGTTTCAAGTTCCTGAATAGTAACTTTGAGTTACAAATTTAATATTACTTTCCTTAATAAATACATACATACATACTTAAATGAATTACTATAATCCCGGGATTGAACATTCAAATCCCGAATATACCGAGAGGCTAGAAATCCCGGAAATTGGAATACCTAGTTTGCACACAGGCAAATATACAAACGCACGCACATTTATTTCGGTTACAAGGAAAAAAGTCATGCATGTACATGCGGGAAACGCACGGAGTGCGTTTATATTAGGTTAGGCTGCTAGAGCGTATACACTGATAAAAATGATTTCCTAAAAGTTAGGAAACCTCCACACAAATTCAAGTAAAAGAAAGGAACAATAATGCACCAAGGCCGCACTGCCTTTAAAGAAAGAAGTTGTTATACTTAAATTTACTTTTAAGTAGGACTTTTACTTAAATGTAAGTTAAGTAATCTTAAACTAAAAAAAAAACTATTTTACACAGTTCTTATATTGCCTTCAACGAGAATCGAACTCACAACTTTTCGAATGGTAAACTCAGATGTCTACCATGAAGCTATTGAATACTTACCCTTAACAGCGTCTATTACACCTTTGTTCTGTTTATGGAATTACACCACTTACTCACGTTGCCTCTCCACATAAGGAAATATTGACTTATTTTGAATTTTTAGGATAGTTTTATACTTAATCTCTACTTATAATAAAATTGTAACAGGTCGAGGTCTGTACATGGCAGATATCAACAAAAAATTGATTAAACATTTTTGTGTGTCTGTATGTCTGTCTGTCCGTATGTTTGTGGCCGTATCACTCTGAAAGTAATGAATGGAATTGAATGAAACTTTTTCGTTGGATTACTCGACGCTCAACTTAAAATTTAAGATATTACTTTTTTCGATATCTGAACCGGTTTTGGAGTTATCGCCCAATATGTGGACCATATCTGTCTGTGGTCGTAACACTCTAAAAGTACTGAATGGAATTGAATCGTTGGATTGCTAGACGCTCAACTTAAAGTTTAAGATATTATTTTTTGCGTTATCTAAACTAAAAATGTCTTAGTACAATATGGGTGTTAAAGGAAAGGTGTCAATGAGTGCGACGTGATTCATTGAAGTATCTGAAATGGTTTGGGAGATATCTTGAAGTTTCTATAGCTCCACAGGTTTCGGAGCTATCGACGAATATTTCCACAAAAATGTGTTTGTACATTACGGTACCCTTAACTGCTGAACTCCAGTATTTTTGTTGGATTTTATTCTTTGCTAACCCAGCTGCAAAAAAAAACAGGAATATACGCATACGGAGTCGCGGGCACCAGCTAGTATGTAATAAAATTCCTTGATAATTATGCGGGCAGAACGTTTTTGGTGGCGACAGGGAAGATAAGTAAATATGCTCTTAAATTAACTTAAACATTGCCTTGATATCACTGGAAAAAATGTCTTCAGCATAAGGGAATAAATACTTATTTTGACTTTAAGGACAGTTTTATACTTAATAAACTTGTAAATTGCTTGAATCTAGTAAGCATGTCTTTAATACTGCAATGAGTACATTGATTTACTTACGGCAAGTAGAAATGTTCTTTTAAACTAAGATTTGTCCCTAAAAACAGCGTTTTTTCCTTAAAAATAGGAAAAACATTTTTTTTTTTAATTCAAGTAGTACGTTTCCTCAAATTTAGGGTAATTATTTTTATCAGTGTACTTTTAGTGTTTTCAATTTAGAATTCTATTAGCAGAAAATGAAAATGAAAATAAAATTACATAAGGGCTTAGAACATGTCAGAACAATGTGTCCTATAATTATGATAAGGGGTATGTATAATGCCCAAATATGAGTTTTTTATGTTAATGGGAAAGCGTGCCTCTTCGCCGTTTTTTTTTCGTGAAAAGTTTTTAAGCAAATGAACATATTTTCTCACCTAAAATCGTACAGCCAACTTTTACCCTAGTACTTACAGGGAATTGAACGCATTAACAAAAAGCTCATATTCGGTCATTATACTCTATTTATGGTCGAGAATTTCTGTTAAAATCGATTTTATTGCCCACCTTAATATACATATGAGCTAAGCAAAATATTTTCGATTGTATATTGCAAATACACATAAAAACATTCATATCTATATCCTTGCGTTTCTTATGTGGCAACAATAGTTTCTAACTTGAATATTGTTTATTGACATGTCATCATGTTACCCAAATCGAGTGCTACAACAACAAAAAAACTATTAGATCCACAATACAATCGATTTATGTGTATTTTGATACAAATACCAGCGCATATAAGTCCATATGTATGAGAGTTAAAAGAAATACCAGTTAGAGCTGGAAAACTATCGATATTGCCGCCTTGCAATATTTTCGATATTTTCAAAATTGACTATCGATAGTATCGACAAAATTCAAATGGCTTCAAATAACGGCTGATTTGCACGAGTCGATTTTTTGTCGTGCCACCGTATAAATAGCAATTCAAATATCGACAACAGGTATTGGTTTCCTTTAGCACCCAACTGTTAAAAAACTGGATAAAATTATGGGAGAGGGATCAAAATACGTGTTTTGGCGGAAGCGCTTTTTAATATTTTGCTCCTGTAAAGAGATATTTGCAATCGAAATTGTCCCTAAAAATTTGCAAAAAGTGTTCTGCGGAGGAATACTGGGGATGGCGTAGCCGGTGTTGGACCGGCTGAGGGTCCCCAACTCAGAAAGGTGTTCTGCACACAAATACAATGTATCCCGAAGCAAATTGGGAGCGGACCAGGGTCATTTTTCGGTTTTTTGAACATAACTTTTCACTTAAACAAATAATTGAAACAGCGCTTCCTGATTCATGATCTTGATCCCTCTCCCATAATTTTAGCAACTTTTTTAGCAGTAGTGTTAAGAAGACTTAATAAATAATTCTTTTTAAAAAAATAATAATTTTTTCACAAAATTTGTCCTTCATTTGTGAAACTTTTGAAATTCCAACAAGTGACGCTAGAAATGTGCATACTTTCAGAATGGTCGATATATCGCTATCGAAAAAAAACCATCGATAGTGCCTCACCAAAAAAACTATCGATAGTATCGATAGTGCCATCGATTGTTTTCCAGCTCTAATACCAGTATTTGTATTTGTTCTTAGATATCTAGACGACTTAACCGAAAAGTTGTACTCACCATCTGTTACCACAGATGCAACTGGGACTGGTTTTGTTATTGATTGCGTACGCATAATTGTCATTTTGTTTGACTTTAGGAATGCAATGCCCACCCAACAACAATATCTCCTTGCCGCAACCCTGCAGCGAAAGCAACTAGTTAATAAATATAGTTTAAAAAAACTAAAAGTCACGCTTTTAGAGAGTTTTGAACTAAAAAGTTGAAAATAATTTTAAAAACCCTACACAGTAGTATTGTGGAAAAAGCGTGGTCCGCTTTGTTCCATAATCTTCGTTTTTCATTTAAATTATTTTTACCTTTTTAGTGCAATATTCTTTAAAAGCGCGTGTTTTCGCTTTTTAAACTATATTTATTTTTTACTTTTTAGTTAAAAGTGTTATGAAGTAATCGATAAATATATCGAAATATACCGCAGTGCAAACGAAACCTCTGGGCCTCCACTTTCGTTTGATACCCATATTGTAGGCAATTTTGAATATTATTGGACAACCTCATTTTGACGATAACTCAGTTATCGATAATTATATCGAAATATTCCAAAGTCCAATAGAAACCTGTAGAACTTCCCTTTTGTTTGATACCCAGATTGTAGGCATTATGACCGATAACTTAGTTATCGATAAATATATCGAAGCCAAATGCAACCTCCTATCGTTTGACACCCATATTGAAGGCACATTTCAAGGTTTTTGCGACAGTCATATGCCACTATCGGGTAGACTGAAGTAGAGTTACATAAAAACAAGCAAACATACATATGAATGTATGAACAATTAAAGCTAATGAAAGCGTAATAAAGAAACTAGCATTATGTGGGAAAAGCGTCGAGCGCTCGATATACGAAAATTATGGCACAAAGCGGACCACGCTTTTTCCACAATACTACTGTGTAGGGTTTTTAAAATTATTTTCAACTTTTTAGTTCAATGCTCTCTAAAAGCGTGAGTTTTAGTTTTTTTAAACTATATTTATTTTTTACTTTTTAGTCAAATGTCCTATGAAATTATCGATAAATATATCGAAATATACAGCAGTCCAAACGAAACCTCTGGACCTCCACTTTCGTTTGATACCCATATTGTTAGGAAATTTTAAGGTATTTGGCCTCACACTTTCCCACCCATATTGGTGGGAAATTTTAAGGTTTTCGGGCAACCACATTTTGACCGATAACTCAGTTATCGATAAATTTATCGAAATATGTCGATGTCCAAATGAGACCTGGGGCCTTCACCTTTCGTTTGATACCCATATTGTAGAGAAATTTTAAGGTTTTCGGGCAACCACATTTTGACCGATAACCCAGTTATCGATAAATTTATCGAAATATGTCGATGTCCAAGTGAAACCTGGGGCCTTCACCTTTCGTTTGATACCCATATTTTAGGGCCATTTTACGGTTTTTGGGCCACTGGTGCTTAGACCGAACGAGAGTCACATACATACAAGCAAGCAAACAAACAAACAAACAAACAAGCAAACATACAAGTGAACCTAATAAAAGCGTGGTAATAAAAAACGAAGATTATGGAACAAAGCGGACCACGCTTTTTCCACAATACTACTGTGTAGGGTTTTTAAAATTATTTTCAACTTTTTAGTTCAATACTCTCTAAAAGCGTGAGTTTTAGTTTTTTTAAACTATATTTATTTAGTCTTCAACTGACATTCAACCAGTGCGTTTCATTATATATGTAATACAGTCCGCTCGTGAGTATGTCGAAAAGCGACAAACAGTTTTCCTTAAGTAAGAAGTTTCGATTTTGACTGGGATATATATTTTATGGGAGTATTTTTAAACGAAGTGCATTTGATCGCGTATGACGTGGGCTCAGGACATTTTTAAACAGATATGAACAAGGAGCCTCTATAAGTCCTCCCATATGCGAAAAAACTAAAGAATTTTCTATAAGTGGTCCAAACGTGAAAGTTGGAAGTGACTAAATTCTCAATTTCTGTTTGAATAAGTTGTCTACTTATAAGAGAAGCTAGATATAAGCAGGACTGAAGATAAAGCTACTCAGCGCTCTGATATCAATGGTTTTCAGTATTCTGGAGAAGAGAAAGGAAGTTCATCTTCAGATTGTTCATAAATTTATATGAGCAGTTGAATCATTGAGACCTACAGTATATAAATACCGTGTTTTTATGTGAAACCTTGAAAAGTCACACAGATATTACAAAAACTTTAGATTTCCGAGTCGGTCATCATTTTATTGTTGACACGCACATTCACCTACATACATCCCCAAACTCCCAGTTTCTCAATGAGACAGTTCACCAATCCACACAAACATGATTTGACCACATATGGACACTTTTATGTTTTGATATTGGCAGGGTTCGAATTGATTATGTATGTGAATACGTATCGACCCCATCAAAAACAAAAGCACATGCTCATACTAGTACGCATAGTGCCTAACTAAGTGTCGCTTTGTTACTAAAGCTTGCTTTTTTCGTTCGATTTTCATGCTTCATGTTTTAGTCATTGTTGCTGCCCCAATTGGTCATATGCGTTGCATGAGAGCTGAGGGTTGCACTGTGTACGCAATAAACTTCTCTTGTGTCTCTGTTTGCGATTTATTATGGAGTTTGTAAAATAAAGTGCTTTAGATTCAAGTACAAACGCTATGGCTGCTCTACCAATTCAGACCAAATAGTGCTGCTCTTGATTTTAGTGGTACTTTGGTGCTTACACTATTCCTACGAGATGGATGATGTTCAATTTATTATTGACAGCTTAAAAGTGTTCACATTGCACTGGCTGGTCATTCGTGTAATATATTAGAGCGAGATCCCAGAGCCTAAAAGCGTCACTTATTTTATAATGGATGAAACCAATACCGATCGATAGTCCTCCCCGAATCTAGAAAGAATGTGAAAATTTTAAAGCTGTACCTATGACAAGGGCCTAGGAATCGGGGGTCAAAGTCGCCAAAAAATGACCCTAACTTCACTTATTTTATAATGGATGATTTTCACATATTTGACGTAGATTACCACCCCGCGTCAGTATCAAGTGTTGTTAGACCCGTACCAGTGACAAGGCTCCAGCCAGACACCCCCAGTTCGCGGATTTTCCTATGGAAATTTATTCTGTTTTACTAATTTCACGCATTTGGACCACTTCGGCTGCTTTTAACTACCCAATATTTTCCCATTTTTTGTAGAACACTACCCTCAAGTAGTATCAGGAATTTTTAGACTTCGTCCCATGGAAAAAACTTCAGCCAGACACCTCAAAACTCGGGAAATTTCACTAATTTTTACTGCGCTTTCACATGTTTAAGCGGATTTGACCAACTTTGGCCTCTTTTAAATAACAGATCTTTACACATGTATCGTAAAATGCTACCCTTAAGTAGAATCAAGAATTTCTAGACATCATCCCATGGAAAAAACTTCAGCCAGACACCTGAAAGTTCGAGAACTTTTATTTTCCTATTAATTTGCTTTCTCTTGTTTGTCCCACTTTTACTAATTTTAAATGATAGATCTTTTCACATGTGTCGTAGGACACTACCCTTAAGTAGTTTCAGTAATTTTTAGACCTCGTCCCATGGCAAAAACTTCAGCCAGACACTTCAAAACTCGGGAAATTTCACTCATTTTTACTGCGCTTTCACATGTTTAAGTGGATTTGACAAACTTTGACTACTTTTAAATAGCAGATCTTCACATATGTGTCGTAAACTGCTACCCTTAAGTAGAATCAAGCATTTCCAGACATCATCCCATCGCAAAAACTTCAGCTAGACACCTCAAAGTTCGGGAACTTTTATTTTCCTATTAATTTGCTTTCTCTTGTTTGTCCCACTTTTACAATTTCTAAACGACGGATCTTTTCAGATGTTTCGTAGGACACTACCCTTAAGTAGTTTCAGTCATTTCTAGACTTCGCCCCATGGCAAAAACTTCAGCCAGACACCTCAAAGCTGAGGAAATTTCATAATTCTTGCTGCGAATTCACATGTTTAACTGCGTTGGTCTAACTTTGGCTGCTATTAAAGGGCAGATAATTTCACATGTGTCATAGAAGACTACCCTTAAGTGGTATCAGGTACTTTTTGACTTCGCCCCATGTCAAAAACTTCAGCCAGACACCTCAAAACCGAGGAATTTTTATAATTCTTACTGCACTTTCACATGTTTAAGCGAATTTGTCCAACTTTGGCTGTTTTTGAAAGGCAGATCTTTGCACATGTGTCGTGGAACACTATCTCCAAGTAGTATCAGGCATTTTTATACTTCATCCCATGGAAAAAACTTCAGCCAGACACCTCAAGCCTGAGGAATTTTCATAGTTCTTACTGCTTTTTCACATGTTTAATCGGGTTGGTCCAACTTCGGCTGCTTTTAAAGAGCAGATCTTTTCACATGTGTCATAGAAGACCCCCTTAAAGAAGGATCGGCTATTATTATACTTCGCCTCATGTCAAAAACGACAGTCAGACACCTCAAAACTGAGGAATTTTCATAATTATTACTGCGATTTCACAGGTTTAAGCGAGTTGGTCCAACTTTTGCTGTTCGTAAAGGGCATATCTTCACACATGTGTCATAGAAGACCACCTTAAAGAAGTATCGGGTATTTTTTATACTTTGCCCCATGTCAAAAATTTCAGCCAGACACCTCAAAACTGAGGAATTTTCATAATTCTTACTGCGATTTCAAACGTTTAAGCGAGTTCGTCCAACTTCGGCTGCTTTTAAAGAGCAGATCTTTTCACATGTGTCATAGAAGACCCCCTTAAAGAAGGATCGGCTATTATTATACTTCGCCTCATGTCAAAAACTACAGTCAGACACCTCAAAACTGAGGAATTTTCATAATTATTACTGCGATTTCACAGGTTTAAGCGAGTTGGTCCAACTTTTGCTGTTCGTAAAGGGCATATCTTCACACATGTGTCATAGAAGACCACCTTAAAGAAGTATCGGGAATTTTTATACTTTGCCCCATGTCAAAAATTTCAGCCAGACACCTCAAAACTGAGGAATTTTCATAATTCTTACTGCGATTTCAAAGGTTTAAGCGAGTTCGTCCAACTTCGGCTACTTTTAAAGAGCAGATCTTTTCACATGTGTCATAGAAGACCCCCGTAAAGAAGGATCGGCTATTATTATACTTCGCCTCATGTCAAAAACTACAGTCAGACACCTCAAAACTGAGGAATTTTCATAATTATTACTGAGATTTCACAGGTTTAAGCGAGTTGGTCCAACTTTTGCTGTTCGTAAAGGGCATATCTTCACACATGTGTCATAGAAGACCACCTTAAAGAAGTATCGGGTATTTTTTATACTTTGCCCCATGTCAAAAATTTCAGCCAGACACCTCAAAACTGAGGAATTTTCATAATTCTTACTGCGATTTCAAAGGTTTAAGCGAGTTCGTCCAACTTCGGCTGCTTTTAAAGAGCAGATCTTTTCACATGTGTCATAGAAGACCCCCTTAAAGAAGGATCGGCTATTTTTATACTTAAACTACAGCCAGACACCTCAAAACTGAGAAATTTTTATAATTCTTACTGCGTTTTCACATGTTTGAGATGGTTCGTCTACCTCTGGCTGCTTTTAAAGGGCAGATATTTTCAATGTGTCATAGAGGACCACCCTTACGTGGTACCAGGTACTTTTAGACTTCGCCTTATGACAAATACTTTAACTTAAATCTGGGTAGTTTTCATAATTCTTACTGTGCTTTCGATTGTTGAAGCAGGTTTGTCCAACTTTGACTATTTTTAAAAGGCGAATATTTACACATGTGTCGTAGAACGAAACTCTTAAGTGGTATCAGGCATTTTTGGAGATCTTCCCATGACAAAAACTACATCCAAACACCTCAGAGCTCGAGTTTTTTTTCGCAATTGATCTCTCCATAGGACATGATCAAGCAAATTAGAACAGTTCAGCCCATACAAAGTGTTCAGATGTGGAATTTGTTGCATTTCAGACAATGTCACTCTTATGTCGCTACCCTGCAGCGAAAGCAACTAGTTGAAAACTACTTTACAACTAGTTGGTGCACCGAGCTTATATGGAACAAAGACAGAACACTGACTAGTTGGGCCCGGTGTTCTGTCTTTTTTCCATATAAGCAACTGGTATTTTTTACGTGTTGATGTCCTACAAGATGTCAATTGTCAGATTTCGACCAGAATATACCAGTTATTTACTAGTCAGGAAATACCAGTTTCATGCTAGTTGTAAGATACCAGTTCCATACTAGTTCATCCTGGACTAGTATAATTTCCATAAAATGAACTAGTCCAAAAAGGACTAGTATGGAATATACTAGTCAAAAAGGCTTTTAACCTGGACTAGTATGATTTCAACCAGAATTTTCCTGGCTTACCCTTTATTTTATCATTTGACTTTATTTTCATGTTTATTCTTAAGAAAGCAGCGGCTATTTGTATTTACCCAATCACGAAAAAGCATCTATGAATTATAAAAGAAAACGAAACGAATGAATTTTGTTTTTTTCAACTGGTATAATTTCATCCAGAAAAATCTAGTTGTATACTAGTATGGAATGGATATTTCCTGACTAGTATGGGTTCAGCCGAAAAATTCTATTTGTATACTGGTATGAAATGGATATTTCCTGACTAGTATGAGTTCTGCCAGAAAATTATAGTTGTATACTAGTATTTTTCTGATTAGTTTGAGGTTTCGCTGCAGGGAACTCGCTTAAACCTGTGAAATCGCAGTAAGAATTATGAAAATTCCTCAGTTTTGAGGTGTCTGGCTGTAGTTTTTGACATGGGGCGAAGTATAAAAATACCCGATGCTTCTTTAAGGTGGTCTTCTATGACACATGTGTGTAGATATGCCCTTTACGGACAGCAAAAGTTGGACCAACTCGCTTAAACCTGTGAAATCGCAGTAAGAATTATGAAAATTCCTCAGTTTTGAGGTGTCTGACTGTAGTTTTTGACATGGGGCGAAGTATAAAAATACCCGATACTTCTTTAAGGGGGTCTTCTATGACACATGTGAAAAGATCTGCTCTTTAAAAGCAACCGAAGTTGGACCAACCCGATTAAACATGTGAACAAGCAGTAAGAACTATGAAAATTCCTCAGCCTTGAGGTGTCTGGCTGCAGTTTTTTCCATGGGATGAAGTCTAAAAATACCTGATACTACTTGGAGATAGTGTCCCACGACACATGTGTAAAGATCTGCCTTTCAAAAATAGCCAAAGTTGGACAAACTCGGTTAAACATGTGAAAGTGCAGTAAGAATTATAAAAATTCCTCAGTTTTGAGGTGTCTGGCTGAAGTGTTTGACATGAGGCGAAATCTAAAAGTAACTGATACCACTTAAGGGTGGCCTTCTATGACACATGTGAAAAGATCCGCTCTCTAAGAGCAGCCGAAGTTGGACCAACCCGATTAAACATGTGAAAAAGCAGTAAGAACTATGAAAATTCCTCAGGCTTGAGGTGTCTAGCTGAGGGTTTTTCCATGGGATGAAGTATAAAAATGCCTGATACTACTTGGAGATAGTGTTCCACGACACATGTGCAAAGATCTGCCTTTCAAAAACAGCCAAAGTTGGACAAACTCGCTTAAACATGTGAAAGTGCAGTAAGAATTATAAAAATTCCTCAGTTTTGAGGTGTCTGGCTGAAGTTTTTGACATGGGGCGAAGTCAAAAAGTACGTGATACCACTTAAGGGTGGTCTTCTATGACACATGTGAAATTATCTGCCCTTTAAAAGCAGCCAAAGTTAGAGCAACGCAGTTAAACATGTGAATTCGCAGCAAGAATTATGAAATTTCCTCAGCTTTGAGGTGTCTGGCTGAAGTTTTTGTCATGGGGCGAAGTCTAAAAATGCCTAATATTAGTTAATAGTAGTGTTATACGATACATTTGTAACGATCCGCCATTTAAAAGCAGCCAAAGTTGAGTAAACCCATTTGACCATGTGAAAGCACATTAAAAATGATGAAAAGTCCCCGTGCTTTGGGTTGTTTGGCTTAAGTTTTTTTCATGGAATGAAGTCCGAAAATGCCTGATGCTGTTTAAGGGTAGTGTTATACGACACGTGTGTAAAGATCCGCCGTTTAAACGTGGACAAAGTTGGAGAAACCTGCTGAAACAAGTGAAATCTCTGTAAAAATTAGTGAAAATCCCGAGCTTTGAGGTGTCTGGCTGAAGTTTTTGCCATGGGGCGAAGTATAGAAATGACTGAAACTACTTAAGGGTAGTGTCCTACGAAACATCTGAAAAGATCCGTCGTTTAGAAGTTGTAAAAGTGGGACAAACAAGAGAAAGCAAATTAATAGGAAAATAAAAGTTCCCGAACTTTTAGGTGTCTGGCTCAAGTTTTTGCCATGGGATGATGTCTGGAAATGCTTGATTCTACTTAAGGATAGCATTTTACGACACATGTGTGAAGATCTGCTATTTAAAAGTAGTCAAAGTTTGTCAAATCCACTTAAAAATGTGAAAGCGCAGTAAAAATTAGTGAAATTTCCCGAGTTTTGAGGTGTCTGGCTGAAGTTTTTGCCATGGGACGAGGTCTAAAAATTACTGAAACTACTTAAGGGTAGTGTCCTACGACACATGTGAAAAGATCTATCATTTAAAATTAGTAAAACTGGGACAAACAAGAGAAAGCAAATTAATAGGAAAATAAAAGTTCTCGAACTTTCAGGTGTCTGGCTGAAGTTTTTTCCATGGGATGATGTCTAGAAATTCTTGATTCTACTTAAGGGTAGCATTTTACGATACATGTGTAAAGATCTGTTATTTAAAAGAGGCCAAAGTTGGTCAAATCCGCTTAAACATGTGAAAGCGCAGTAAAAATTAGTTAAATTTCCCGAGTTTTGAGGTGTCTGGCTGAAGTTTTTTCCATGGAACGAAGTCTAAAAATTCCTGATACTACTTTAGGGTAGTGTTCTACAAAAAATGGGAAAATATTGGGTAGTTAAAAGCAGCCAAAGTGGCCCAAATGCGTGAAATTAGTAAAACAGAATAAATTTCCATAGGAAAATCCGCGAACTGGGGGTGTCTGGCTGGAGCCTTGTCACTGGTACGGGTCTAACAACTCTTGATACTGACGCGAGGTGGTAATCTACGTCAAATATGTGAAAATCATCCATTATAAAATAAGTGAAGTTAGGGTCATTTTTTGGCGACTTTGACCCCCGATTCCTAGGCCCTTGTCATAGGTACAGCTTTAAAATTTTCACATTCTTTCTAGATTCGGGGAGGACTATCGATCGGTATTGGTTTCATCCATTATAAAATAAGTGACGCTTTTAGGCTCTGGGATCTTGGTCTATATGGGCATACATACATATCAATGTGGAACGATATGTACAGATGCACGTACGCATGCATAGGTATACGTATTTGCTAATGCACATGTGGATAATAGGGTGTCCGCTATTTCTTCCATTTATTCATAACTTGTTTTTTTTTTTACACATAAAAAACATAGATTTTGGCTTGAACATAATTCGCTGGCCTCTTTAAAAAAAAAAAAAAAAAATCCTACATTTACAACTGAAACGCACACAAAACTCATACAATTTTGAATAGCATGATTTAGGAAATACACTACTTGCCTTGAGCTCAAAATTGAAATGGCGAAATCTAATAAAAAATTAGCTCGGAAAATCAGGACACTCTAGTGTATACACAAACCCATATATAAGCGCATATGTACTCACGTATCAATTTTATTGCTGCACCTCAACTCTATTGCCCTATCGATGGAAAGTAGTAAATGTAATTTGTATTTAAACTGGCACGCAGAATGATTTTAGATACCACAAATTGTGTACTTTAGACTTTGTATAGTAGTGCTAGGAATGACATGGGAAACTTTGAGTACGACACCGTACGCTTCCTATTAAGTTAGATTTTCGACATCGATTTTTGAATTGGAACTTTAGCCATCGACCAAATTAGTCATACAAAAAAATCTATGATTGCTTTCGTTATGGCTATTAGTCGAGGATCGAATTTCACATATTGAGCCCCCTCTCCGTACCGACCGTTGATTTAAAGACAATGGCGCATATTCATAATCGAAATAAAGTAGGCACTAAGTTAGCGGCAGCTTTTTGACACCATTTCTAATGGCCTATCTGTCAAAAGTGCTGATAAGTTTAACCTTAGCTCATACCGAAATTTCCTCAACAATCGAATATATTGGTCCGATCTTACTGTAGTAAGTAACAATTATTGGGAATTTTATAATTCTCACTATTTAATTGAAGGTGGTATACCCCAAAGCCAGTTTATCTGAACAATCGGTTATATGAGGGCGATGTGTTATATTAATCAAATCTCATTGATTTTTAACATCGACGTTCCACATTCTAAAAGAGCAATAGCTACGAAATATACCAAAATCCGTTTATCGGAACAATCGATTGTATGGGGGTATGTGAAAAATTAATCTCATCTGATTGATTTTCTGCTATAGGTATGTTTAATTACAGGAGTTATAGCCCAAAATCCGTTTATCGGAACAATCGATTATATGGGAACTATATGTAATATCGGTCCGATCTTGCTGGTTCCCACAAATAATTTCTATATTAGAAAATGGTGGCCGCGTGCAAATGCCTCAAAAATTGGGGGACTAGTTTGCATTCAAACAGACAGACAGACGGACGGACAAACGGACATGGCTAAATCAACTCAGCTCGTCATCCTGATCATTTCAGTATACTTATTGATAATTACACTCATCGTACCAAAGTTATAATACCATTTCATGTTCATGAAAGGTATAAAAAGACTCGAAAGGATACAAAATCGTTGACGTGAACAACTTTTTTCAAAATTAATAGAATAGAAATAAAAATAAAGCAGTCTTTTTCTCTCGTTTGATACCAAGTTTGTGCGAAAATTTAAAAATTTTATCCGCCACCACATTTTTACCGATAACTCTGTTATAGAAAAATTTATCGAAATGAACCAAAAACAAATGAAAGCTGGGATCCTCCCCTTTAGTTTGATACAAGTTTTGTGCGAATATTCTACAAGTTTTTGCACCACTAAATTTTGACCAACAACGCCGTTATCCCGAAAGCTAGCAGAACAATTTTAGCAGAACATAAAAGTAACACATGCAAAATTAGGTGCTCAAAAGGTGCTCTAATCCTACAAAAGGCGCTCGTCAACTTTTCCCAAAAATCGATGTTCTGCTCCTCTTCAGAAATGCCTGGTGTTGCGGCATGTAATACATTGTTTAGCGGACAGAGCGCAGAGTAATGGTCAACAGACGTTGTATGGATATGACCCAAGGCCTGTTTATACACCTGTAGATCAAACGGCGTTGTTATATAGTGTCGGCGGATTTGTTTGTCACAAATGTCGCGTAAAGCTCGTATAGCCTATCGTTAAATTTCCTTCAATATTCGGCGTCGATGCTCGACAAAAGTAACATCAAAAATTATTTAGAAAAAGAATTTTTCTAAACGGGGTCGCCCCTCGGCAGTAGTTTGGCAAACTCTCCGGGTGTATTTCTGCCATGAAAAGCTTCACAGCAAAAAATTAATTTGCTTTGCAAGTGCCGTTCGGAGTCGGCAAAAAACTGTAGGTCCCGCCAACTTGTAGGAAAACTCAAAAGCAACACACTACAAGTTGGAAAGAGAAGCTCGGCTAAAAATCTCGTTAGAGGATATGATAACCTGTTGGTATTTCGCCGCCATTAGTTTTTTTTTTTTTTCTTTATTCGGCGTTGGCATCACGGGAAGGACCAGTATATCGTCGAAAAAAGTGCAAAACCGCACATCGCACTTCTGCAAACCCGCACGTTCGACATTTCTGTCTGGGTACCCGAATCCATTCATTAGTAAGAAAAAAAAATCGAGGAAGAGTAACGGTGTCGGTTTAGGAACGTCAGTCCCGTGATTCTGCTATGTGGAGAATCCCGATAATACCGGGATTTTCCATATGGCAGGGTCCCGGAACTGACTTTCCTAGTGTTGGTGGTATCACAACGGGCCTTTTAATACTGGCCTAGGTGTGCCTCTGCGGCAGCCACTTGAACCTTTCCTAAAAAAAAATGGGCGTTTGTGAAATAGAATGTCAAAAAAATGACATTTGAATTTGACCCACCACATAGTGGCTCGTACAAAAGTTAATCAGTTTTCAGTGTCTCCGTGTCTCCTGTAAAATTTGTGCGGCTACGTATGTGCGGTTTTGCAGAATTGCGATGTTCGATTTTGCACTTTCTCCGAAAAAAAAATTTTGCCTACTTTGTTTTTAGACAGTCATATAAATATAAGGGCTGAAAATTAACGTTAAATTTATCAAAAAACAAAAAAAATTTTGATTTCGTTTCGTTTATCAATAAAATTAACGTTATTTGTTCAACGAAAAAATTTAACGTTATTTTTAAAAACAATAAAAAATTATCAGAACAAGTTTCTTTTCGATATTTATCAAAAAAAATAAAGAAAAGACAATTGAATATTTGAATGAATTCAATATTATTTCGGGTCGCACAAAAAGGGCGAAATAGTGCGATAATGCTTTGATGCTGATATAAGCATAAGGCACGTTCCCGCAGCGGTCACAATGCAATTCCTCATCAAAAGAACTCCGGTGGAGTTCGGATCGTGCTATTTCAAAAATTCGTTTGAATTCGGGAATCCACTAACTTTCTGGCAACCTACATATATAGTTTTTTCTTTTAGTACAGCTGTTTGCGTTGTTTGTTGAGTGTCAGAATACAGTGACTCTCAAGCTGCTCGCTGCTATATAAACACTTGCCTATAAAACTTTCAGGGTTGCTTTTAATTAAAACCAACTTTTATAAATTATTAGTTGAACTTTTCCTTTCTTAATTAATAACAGAACTTTTTTTTTGTCGTTTTAAAAATGTATTGTATTTACGAAAAGTGTCAAATAAAAAGCGAATCCGAACGCTACGTGTCTTGCTGGCTCTGCGATGCGCTTGGTCATATGAAGTGCGCAGGGTTGACAGGTAGGATTGTAGATGCCATAAATGATAACAAGGGTGTTCGTTGGTCATGTGTAAAATGTAGATCAGCTGAAATTGATCTTTTCAAGCTTTTTAGGGAAACTCGAAATGCGTTTTCTGAAATCGGTAAGGAGTTTTCTAAAATTTCCGTGAAATTTGACCATTACGAAAAACTTTTTAGGTCATTCAAGTGTTTAGATGGTTCTCCTGTTGTTGAAAAAAACATTTCGAATGATTTAAATTATCGAGAACCTAGTTTGCCTGAGCCCCTGAATTTAAACCCTCCCCAGCTAGGTCTCCAATCGCAAATGTTGGAATTAATCGACTTGGCCTCACCCAGTCCGCAAGCAGTAGTTCCGTCAACTTCCAAAGAAGTAGTTCCGTCCACTTCCAAAGAAGTGGTTCCGTCCACTTCCAAGGAGGTGATTCCGTCCGCTTCCAAAGAAGTGGTTCCATCCGCTTCCAAAGAAGTGGTTCCATCCGCTTCCAAGGGGGTGGTTCCGTCCACTTTCAAAGAAGTGATTGCGTCGACTTCCAAAGAAGTGGTGCCGCCTACTTCCAAAGGAGTGGGTTCATCCACTTCCTTGGAAGTGGTTCAGTCCACTTCCGAGGCCCCAAATCGAACCCCTGTACAACAAAATACTGCCAATTCAGTTCAACCAACGGCTACTAAGCTGGTTGTGGTTCCACCGCGAAAATCGATATTCGTGTCTAGATTTCAGAAAGACACTTCCGTCAACGACCTTAAGTCTTACATCAAATCGAAAATTAAGGCTGAGGGTTTAGTAATACATAAGTTTAAATTTAATTATGAGCGAAAAATTTCTTCATTTAGGATTGATGTTTTTGATGAAGATTACGATGTGATTTTGGATCAGTCGTTCTGGCCCCCTGGTGCTTTTATTCGCGAGTTTTCACCTAAGTCAACTGCGAACGACCCAGATGCTGTACAAATTCCTCGTCAGAATACTGATCCAAAAAACTAATTCTAAATTCTTTCTTGAATATCTATTATCAGAATGTTAGAGGTTTAAATACCAAATTAACTGATTTTTACTTAAAAACGATCAATTGTAACTATAGAATTATTGCTTTCACTGAAACTTGGTTAAAACCACATGTCTTTGATTCCGAAATTTTTTGTGATGGTTATCAGATTTATAGAAACGATCGCTTAGACAGAACCGGGGGCGGGGTCCTATTGGCTGTACATTCTTCAATACCATCTGAAGATGTTAATTTACCTTATATTGAAAACATAGAATTTAAATGCATACGTATAGGAATTGGCACAGGCCATATTTATTTAGCTGTTAGTTACATTCCACCGTCATCTGATTTATCAGTGTATATGCACCACATTTCACTTATAAAAACTGTAAGTTCTTTGATTAAGCCCGTGGACTCAGTAGTTGTTTTGGGTGACTTCAACCTGCCACACATCTCGTGGAGAATAATTGATGGCAATATTGTCCCAGTGTCATCTAAGTTGTGTAATGAGTTTTTGGACGAAATGACCAATCTATGTCTTAGTCAGATTAATGTTATTCCGAACAAGTTAGTAAAAGTCTTAGACTTGGCCTTTGTTGATGACTTGTCTAAATTCACTGTAAATCGATGTGATCCTTTAGTTCTTCCCGAAGACGCTTACCATCCATCTTTTGAAATAGCCTACGAAATCATAAACTATAATCGCGATTGTATTACGAAACCTTATGACTCTATTAAAACTTTTGATTTCTCTAGAGCCAACTTCAAAAAGATAAATAAAGAACTTTCCAAACTTGTTTGGCCTCATTACAATGAGGACGTCGAGCGAAACTTATCTCACTTCAATAGTACCATATACAGCCTCTTTGAAAAGTTTGTACCAATGCGCATCTGTTTACGTAATGATGAGCCAATGCAAGTCTGGTGCACTAAAGAACTCAAATCTTTAAAAAATCGAAAGTCACGCTTCTTTAAACTATACAAAAAAACTGGTTTACACTCTGATTATGTACAATACTCTGTTTTGCGCCATAAATATTTAGAATTGAATAAAAAGTGTTACAATGCTTACTTATGTAAAATTAAAAAGAACATTATTTGCAATCCGAAGACATTTTATGGTTTCGTAAACGCTAAACGCAGGGTAAAAGGGTTTCCTTCATCTATGAAATTTAAAGATAAAATCTCTAGTGACGACCTAGAGATTGCCAACTTCTTTGCTCAATTCTTCAAGTCCAATTATTCTTCTGGAATAAATTTATCATCTAACGGATACCCTTATTTACCACACTCCATTAACTCAATCCATGTTCCTCATTTAAAGCCAGAAGATGTTTTATTACACCTAAAGGCCTTAAAGGAGTCTTTCAAATATGGCCCCGACTTAATCCCGACATGCTTTCTTAAAAAGTGTGCTGAATACATCTACCAGCCCTTAACACAGTTGTTTAATCTGTCTTTACAGTGTGGGATTTTCCCAACTTCATGGAAAGAATCTTTTCTTATACCTCTTTATAAAAGTGGGAGCAGGTCCTGCGTAGAAAATTATCGTGGAATAGCAAAGCTCTCCGCCATTCCCAAGTTATTCGAAGCCATCATTACCAATTATCTAGCATTTTCGATCCCAACACTGATTGCAAGTTCTCAACATGGATTTTGTAAAGGCAAATCAACCATAACTAATTTACTTGAATTCACTACCTACGTCTCGAATGGGTTTAGAAATAATTTAAGCACTGACGTTATATACACCGACTTTAGTAAAGCATTTGACAAAGTTTGCCACGCTTTACTCATCCATAAACTTGATCTCATAGGCTTTCAACCTGGTTTTACTCGTTGGATCTCCTCCTATCTTTGTGGTAGAACACAACGTGTAATTTTAAAAAATACGTATTCAAATGCCATTGATGTCTCTTCTGGTGTCCCTCAGGGCAGTCACCTTGGCCCGGTTCTGTTTTTGCTATTCATAAACGACATGTGTACAACAATTAAGTACTCTAAAATCTTGTTATATGCTGACGATGTGAAACTATTTAAGTCATATGCGTTGACGGAGGAACGTTCTTTGCTTCAAACGGACTTAGACCACTTAGTTAGTTGGTGCAACGTAAACTATATGCCGCTTAATCTGGCAAAATGTAAATTCATGTGTTTCTCTCGTGGAACTCTTCAACCAGCTTCTTATTCGATAAACAATTATACTCTTGAACACGTTAATGTTTTTGTTGACTTGGGTGTGATGATGAACTGTAAACTTAGTTTCAATCCTCATATCGAGGCTACTGCCAATAAGGCCAGAGGTGTTTTAGCCTTCGTGAAAAGGTGGTCAAAAGAATTTAGCGACCCTTATATTACTAAGACCCTTTTTACTACATTAGTTAGACCAATATTAGAATACGGCTCGATTATATGGAATCCGCGTTATCAAATTCATATAGATAAGCTAGAATCTATTCAAAAACAATTCTTACTTTTTGCATTGAGAGATCTACGATGGGATCCTTCGTGTAACCTTCCTCCTTATACTAATCGCTTGAAACTTATCAATCTCCCTACCCTTGCTAGCCGTAGAGAAATGCTAGGTGTAATATTCATGTGTAAACTCCTAAACGGGTGGATTTCAAGCCCTCCTCTTTTGAACGAAGTTAACTTTAATGTTCCCTCACGAGCCTTAAGACATTTTAAACCTACTAGAGTTCGCCCAGTGGTTGAAATTCAACCACAAAACCTTATTTTATTTTCCTACCTTTTTGCTATTTCTTAAATTTTCCTTTCTTTTCCATATTTTGTATATTTTTGGTTTCTATACATTCCTATTCATTTTGCCTTTTCCTCCCTCTTTACATCATTCAGTAATATAGTTTCAGTGTTGATAATTATTTATTCTTCTTAGGTCGTCTTCATACGTATTTCTTTCCTTTCCTTTCCTTAGCATTAATTTGCTTTTATTTCCTTTCCTTTCCTTTCATCTCAATTTATTCTCTTTGCTTTTCTTTCCTTCTCTTCCCTTTTATTTCCTTTCCTTATCTTCTCCTTTCTTTTCCTTTTCTTTCCTTTTCTCTTCTTTCCTTTTCTCTTCTTTCATTTCATTTTATTTCTCTTCTTTCTTTCTTTCTTTTTTGTTCTTTTTGTTTCTTCTTTGTTCTTTTCCTTTGTTTTCGTTTCTTTTATATTCTTACCTGATCCTTCTTTCCATTTCCATTACATTCCTTTTTTCCTTTTATTTTCTTTTTCTTTCCTTTTCTTTCGTTTCCGTTGCTTTAGTTTCCTTTCATTTTATTCATTTTTTTTTTCATTTCATTTCTTTTCTTTTATTTTTTTCTTACCTTTATTTTCTCTCACTTTTTTCTTAAATTTCCTTTGTCTTTCTCCTTTTGCTTCTCTTTTCCACTGCTTTACCTACATTACATTTCCTTTCTTCCCTTCCTTTTTTCTTTTCCATTCCTTTCCTTTCCCTTTGATTTTTCTGTCATATTTTCCGTTCCTTACCTTAACTTACCTTAACTTTCCTTTTATCCATCCCTTTCCTTTCCTATTATTTTCTTAATTTAATATTTTATTTATTTCATTTTGTTTCATTTTTATTTATTTTATATTATTCCCTTTCCTTTCATTTCCAACAAATTTTATTTTTTTACTTTCAATCACTTTTCTATTTCTGATTTTACTTTTTTTTAATTTTATCAATTTTCCATTTTATTTTATTTCACTAAGTCTAGCCACGAAGGGCCTTGTGCATGATCTAGCTTATTTGTGCCTTTTTTTTAAAGCATTTGCTTCTCTGAATCCTCACGCACAGATTTTGTTTTTGTAAACACTGTTTGTACCTAAGCTCAATAAAGTTGACGCGCTGGCTCATGTTATCTTATTGCTGCCAACAAAACTACTCACCCTACTGCAATGAATGCAAACACAACAATGCCAGTGGTCATATCTTCAAAAAGTAGTATAAGGAGTTTTCTGAAATAAGCCATACGCCAGCGCCGCTGCTTACGTTGTTTTTTGACATGGGTTACCAGCCTTAGAATAATCGGTTATTTATTCCTTATTTTATATGGTATATCAGCCTTAGGAATAAGAGTATCTCTCAAAGAGTTGACAGATGATTTCCATGGCAACCGCATGTAAAGCGCAGCTGCCACATCTAAAAAAAATGTTGGACCTATGTGTTTGAGCAAAAGGACCGAAAATAGGACCAATTTTTTATTTTTTTGCAGTAACGAAGCAGATAAGTACATACGACGAAAAGCAAATATTTAGCGTTATAATACATTTACACTGCAACAAATTTGGCGATTTTCCATACAAATCTTATTTCCCAAATTTCACATTTCATCACATTCGATCAAATTTGCCAAACAAATTCATCCTGCATTCCTCTAAATAGCAACAATGGGGTGTTTCACATTTAGAAATACCCTTCAAGATTGCCTTAATGAAAATAACAATTTCAACTAATATTGTAAAGAAAATTGGCCAATTCTACCAGAAAAAAAACATAAGCCTTCTTGACTCTTCTACAGGTGTTTAAAACATCACAGTAGTGCATTTTCTTTCGATGGTTCTGCGTCCTGGGAGAAGATTCTTGCAGGGAAGCAACTATTTCAATGTAAAAGGGGTCGAAATGCCTCATTTGAATTCGCCAAATTTGGTGCAGCGTAAGAGTATTACTAAATACTTATTTTAAATAACAGATGTTTTGCTTGAAAAAAATAATAAAATCAGAAATAAAAAACAAATTGTCCATACATAAAATTAGCGCGAACTTATACTCAAATATTTTTTAAATAACAAATAAAGTCTGCAGAACATTTGCCTTGTTCCAATTAACAGTGATCCAGATACGCTGAAAATTTTTATCCGTATCTGGATCACGGCAATTATATATTCATCTATAACCCTGCTAACCATCTTCGGATAATTTCTTGGGAAATTGCTGGATAGCGCTTCCCAAAAAAGCAGGATAGAAAGGCGGATAATTTTGTTCAGCACGGAGCCATGTTGAAGCTGCTAACTAGAGTTGGAAATTATGGAACTGTGATTATGTTTTCACCTGGGCTAGCGCTGGTTGGCATGGTAAAAGTAGGCATCGAAATACCAAAGTATAATTCGATATAACTCTTTAGTTCCATAATTTCCAACATGGATAGAAACGGAACCCCGCTAAACAAAATTATCCACCTTTTTATCCTCTTTTTTGGGAAGCGCTATTCAGCGATTTCCGAGAAATTATCCGCAGATGGTTAGCAGGGTATTAATCATAAATATTTCTCCTAACTCCGCGCACAGATACCAGAAAAAGTGACCCAATAACAACTTTTAAAAACATTCTAAAAAGGGTCAAGGTGGCAGCACTATACCGACGCGCCATCATAGTATGATTTCGCAATAATTTGTGTACATTTGTAAAAAGTGAAGAAAATTAGTAAAATATTTAATAATAGTGCAAAAAAGGTAGAACTACATTAATTTAATAAGTTAAAGACTGTGAAAAATATCTATTGAAGTCAGTTCACTCTCAATTATTAGTCGTGTTTAGAAATTCTGTGCATTGCAACTAAGTTTTGTGCAATTTGTTTACTTTCATTTGTTGATAGTTTTTAGTTTCCATTAAAAAAAATGGCAAATTACGTAGGGTACTCGAAGAGACATTTCAAGCGGCTAACGAGGAGCGCACAACCTGTTAGCATGGGCGACCAAGAAATTGACTCTGTGCGCTTGAATTCTTACTCTTTCATTGACGACGGTGCGGGGAATTTGGAGGAGATAGCTGATAATCATGGAAGTGCATCCTCTGAACAAAATATTCCAATAAAAGAGAAGATAGCTGTATGGGCTTTTGAAGAAAACATATCGCACATTGCAGTGACCAAATTGTTATTGATATTAAAAAATTATGGACTAGACGTCCCCCTATCTATGCAAACGCTAATGGGGTTAGGAAATATTGAAAAAAATAGAATATCTGAGGTAGAACCAGTTAGCTATTTGGTATATATAAAATGATTAATAAATACAGCGATCTTAACATAATTTGTGAAAATCTAGTGCAGATAGACATAAACATAGATGGACTTCCACTCTGGAAAAGTTCAAATACTTCCATGTGGCCGATATTGGGCGCGTTTGTTAAAAGACAAGATCTTAGGCCTTTTGTGATAGGTTGCTTTGTCGGGCCAAAGAAACCATCAAGTCCTGACGATTACCTTGCTGAATTTGTGAAAGAATTTAAAGAATTAGATGCCAATGGTTTACGAATTGGAAATTTGACTACTAAGCTTGGTATAAGAGCATTCGTGTGCGATGCTCCAGCGCGTGCATTTGTCACTACAACGGTTTCTCACAACTCCTTTCATGGCTGTCCCTTTTGTCATCAAATTGGCACTCGTATAAACAAGAGAACAGTATATTCTTCAACAGCAGGGATTCCACGAACAAATGATAGTTTCAAAGCCCGAAGCGATGTAAATCACCACAATGTGGAATATAGGTCCAAACCAAATGTATTGGAGTCTATTGGAATAAACTGTGTCACACAATTTCCATTGGATCTATTACATCTCATTGATCTTGGGGTTAGCAAAAAAATTATGACGAAATTTGCACGTGGTCAATTAGCACCAGGTTTCAATGTTTCTCAGCAAACCAAAACTGAGCTATCCACCAAGCTAATAAGCCTTAGAAAATATGTTCCGAAAGAATTCAGCAGAAAACCCAGGCACTTAGATGAACTTTTGAGATGGAAAGGAACCGAATTCCGACAGTTAGTTTTATATACTGGAATAGTAGTATTCAAAGATATTTTCTGTCGAGAAATGTATGATCATTACTTGCTTTTATGTTGCAGTTATCGCATATGCCTTTCCGAAAAAATATTTGATGCTAATATCGATGTGGTAAAGAGCATGTTGCAATTGTTTGTCACGGACTTTAACAAATTTTACGGTCAAGATAGCATTTCTTAAAAAGTTCACGGACTTCTACATTTAGCAGACTTAATCAAAGAAATCGGGCTAGTAGACAGCTATAATTTTGAAAATCATTTGCAAATTTTAAAAAAGAAGGTTAAAAAACCGCAAAATATTTTAATGCAGCTTAATAATAAATTGAATGATATTCCAATCAAAAAAAAGTTTGAAGAAACGAACTGTTTGATAGATAAAGATTTAATATCACTAAAGTTCAATGAATTATTTTTTTCGAAAAAATCTCCAAATAATATTTGCGGCGTGAATGGGCATCCATGTAAAATAATTGCTCTTGGTATAAAGAATGGAAAGCACTACATGGTATTCAAACGTTTCTTAAATATTTCATCATTTTTTTCATACCCCATTGATTCATTACAACTTGGCATAATACAAGCTAAGGAGCTTTCTGAGGAAGAAGAAGTGGCTTCAATAGATAAAAAAATACAAAAATATTTTCCAATAATTACCTCAGAAAACGCATACGTTTTGATACCCATTATTCACCAAATCACAAACTGAAGATTATTTTGTACATTCATACTTTTATGCGTC
Organism: Campiglossa producta; assembly: GCA_964058755.1. Classification (NCBI taxonomy): domain Eukaryota; kingdom Metazoa; phylum Arthropoda; class Insecta; order Diptera; family Tephritidae; genus Campiglossa; species Campiglossa producta. The sequence goes on from CAXKVI010000176.1 coordinate 47,930, forward strand.
AATAAGAACCTTAACACTATGGCTGGACAGATTGGTAAGATTTCTTATACAAACATATCGACTGCTGAGTGGAAGATCGCCCTATTTGAAAATGTTTTTCAAAAACGCCCTATCTCCATTTCAAAATTCGCTTGAAGAACGCACTATCTCAGAACGTCGTATCTCAATGAAAATAATCAAATAATCAATACATTTTCAGCTGAGATAGGGCGTTCTTCAACCGAATTTTGAAATAGAGTGTTATTGAAAAAAATTCTGAGATAGGGCGTTTTTGAAAAATATTTTGAAATAGGGCGATCTTCCACTCAGCAGTCGATAATCATTTGAGAAAATAATAATAAATTATTAATCTATACATATTTGAAAAAAAATTTATTTCAGCTGACAAAGAACCATTCCATTTAAATCAAGCTATCGACCTAATAAACAATTCACCACCTATTTTTCTGCCTTCAACTAGTGTCACTTTCTCGTCAGATGATAGAATGCTAACCGAATTAAAAGGTTAATAATAAAGAAGCCAATTTAAGTTTTTATCCTTATTAATATATATTTTTGTTCTTATTATTTTATTTTAGAGCTGAAAACGATGGTAGGATTGTTAAAAACTGTAATTGATCAGCAAGCTCAAATTATAACCCAGCAAAATGTTAAAATAAATGCGATATATGGCAAGCTTTTTCAAACCACTACTTCATACAACATCCCTTTGCAGTCTATAAATGATTTAAATGATATCGAAGAAAAAATCAAGGAAAAAAATTTCGAGAGAGACATTGTAAGTAAAGACTATTTCGTTACCTTTATTCACAAAGGCTCTAACTGACCCATTTTCGAAAATGCGTTTTTCACATATTTTAGTATGATATCTTAATATCACTACAAGGTCCTTTCGAAAAATTAACTGTAATTCTCGTTGTTAACGTTAAAAAACAAAAACAAATGTTTGCAGTTTTGTAGTATGTACCTATATTAGCGTGATTCAAATAAAAATGCTGTTTCTTTTTGTCTTACCCCCAAAAAGCTAGTAATTGACGACCCAGACGACATTTGTTTGAATCACCCTAATGTATATTCAATTTCTATATACAGTGACTTACGGTAAATTCGGTCCACTAACATTTTTTTTTTAATCTCGTTAGCCATGGTACTAAGATGGTATTTCTATGGAAGAAATGGTATTTCTATGGAAATACAATGTCCTACAAAACTGCAAAAAATATTAAAATTTCCCAGAAAAAACTATAAAAAAATTTAAAATTAATCAAGAATTTTCGTTCACTATATGTATATAAATTTATGTATAAAATATTTATTTTTGCTTATAGAAAATATTCCTAAAAACATCTATACCAGGAAGGGTCTCAAAACACTTGTCAAACCTAATGTCGGACGAATTTTTAAAACTAGTAAATTGGAACGGTCGTAAAAATCTAATTGCATTGGCAAATTACAATTTATTTTCCAAAACATTATACGGTATGTAAGTTTATTCGAAATTGCACAGCTCAAAAAATAATAAAAGATAACCTTTTCCAATAGGTGCCCTTGAACATATGTACACTACCTTTGAAGACTACGAAGCGGACTTTAAAATTGCAATTAGCAGAGGGAAAAATAGAATGGACCAAAAGCGGCACATCGAAAAGCGGAAACTTAATGACAGCTTGGAAAATTAAATTTAAAATTTTCGTTATTTTCCATATTCACATGGAAAGCATTTTTTTGTATGAAAAAAAAACTGAAGTTATATGGACAAAAATATAGTCTAAAAATCAGGGCGAGTTTTAAACAGCTTAAAATTTATACATTACTATGCTATAACTTGATTCAAAATATGTCGTCTCCAGGGATCGAAAATAACAGTTACTTTTATAATATATGTAAGTTGTTTTTTTTTTTATTTTTTATTTTCACGGGAAAAGTGCAAAATAAAAAAAAATTTACTAATCGATACTGAGTGTAATAAGGAATGTGTTTAATTTTTATGATATAAATGTTATTTGCTGTCCCTGGCCGTTTCATAACTATAGTAGTCTAAGAATTTACATAAAATAATATATGTAACACAAATGAATTTAAATATCTAACTCATATAAGAGGAATATACACCTTAATGTACAAATAGGTTTAAAAATGTTTTGTTTATTGAAGTTGGAATTTCTTATAGCCTTGTGCACTTAAGCATTTGTAAAAACCTTAACCGGTCATATACACATGTTAATCAAATTAATAAAATGAAATTGCTTTACTTTGATTCAAACGAAATACATATCTATTGTCAAGCAAGTTTGTAACAGAGGGTTTAATAACTTAACAGGTAGTATGAATGTAATTCTTATTAAATATTAACTACGTTTAACTAAACTGCCCTAGTAGTCATCAACAATACTTTGAGAGATATGAATTACCGAGTTTTGAAATTTAATTATTTCGATATAGTAAGAGTTTTCGTTTATGTTCTTAACTACGTCGTAAATGTTGTAAACTTCGTATATCTGTCATTTTTCATACAAGTTTAGGAAGTTTAATGTGTATATAACATTCACGAAACATTTAGGAATTTGAATGAATACCCTGAATATTTTTTTTCTCCATGTATAACACGAGAACGAATTATAAAATTACAAAATTCAAGGTTTCCACAAATTGTATCCAATGAAGAAGTTAAATTTCAAAACGTCGTCAACATGCCTTGATCCTATTTTCCATGGATAATATCCTATAAATTGCCTTTTTATAACCCCTTATATAAGCCTGATTTTTTATGATTTATAAGCCTTATGAAAATAAAATTTTACTCCAAGCAGCACCTGATTATAAGGAACAGAGTAAGCCTTATTTTACTACGTTTATAAGGCTTATTATAAGGCAGTTAATCTCCATATAAGTCCTTTCTATAAGGTATGATGTAAGCCTTATTTTCCTCGGCTTATACGCCTTATGAATAAGAGTGCCTCTCAGAGAGAGAGAGCATTCCTTATGAACTGATGACATTAACACAGCAAAATCAGGCATAATATAAGGAATGCTTCATACAACTGACATTCCTTACAGATTTCAGGCATTAAATTATAAGCCTTATGATCATATGAAATATGCATCATATAAGACTCAAATTTTTTGGAGGGTACCTACATACATACACCCATAACAGCGGCTCTATAAAGCGAATGCGTGTATAGCACTTGTAGTGGTGTGATTTTCAAATCATATTATAATTAATTTTTTTTTAATTTTTGGTTTGTTTTCGGCCACCCTGCTCGGCGACACATATCGATACATACCAAATTTTATATACCTTATAATTGTGGTTATTGCAAAAAAGGGATGAACCAGTTATGTTTGCGCATTTATATATAATAGATTCTTCTGAAGCAATGTAGAACCAACTATCAATTACACGAGCCGTTCCAGTGTTTGTGCGAAAATTATAACTCTCATTCAGACACTTTTGATATTTCGGACTCGCTTTTCATTATTAAAAAAACTATCCTATTCTCTCTTAACAATTGATTTCTACGTAGTATCAATTTATGTATTTTTATTATCTATTTATTTTCGTATTACACTCAGCTGATGAATTTTTCTCTGTAGCTGAGCAGTTTGAGATCTCGACGCTTAACAAACCTCCGCCTTTCAAACACTCGGCAAATTTAATCCGCGCGTTATGCGGATGCGCCCCTCGTGTCGGTCGGGCGGGATGGTGGGTAAAATCCGTTGGGCATAATAATACATTTTGCAGAAATCAAAATTACGATAGCACTTCATGTACAATGACGCAGTTATCGTCGAAGAAAGTGCAAAACCACGTAAAGAATATCTTTTATGATGCTTGGTTTTACAGGGTCACCGACGATGTGAAGCGGAATCCCTACATAACCCATTTCCATTTCATGTAACGAATAATTAACGAACATGGAGCAGAGTTTCCGTAATGGCTTGTTACTCCTTCCTTTTTCAACTAGGTGTATAACCAATGGTAAAACTGACTTTTAACTTAAACATAAATTTACCGGGCTTAAAGCGCAAGTGGCGTAATTCCAACTTTTATTGAACTGAGATATTAAAGGTTTTGTGTTTCAACTTATAGAGGGTACCCTTGAGTTCACAAACTAGTTCTGCTATTTATTCTGGTGCTATGGGAGCTAGGAGTTGCCCAGTTAAAACAAGTCTTCCCTCAAATAGTGTCATTGCTAACTAAAAGGTTAGGTTAGGTTCAAATGGCTGCCGCGGAGGCACACCTAGGCCAGTACAAACGCTAACTAAAAGAAACCCAAAACAATCAAAAGCAGCACACTACAAGTGGGAAGAAAAGCTCGGCAAAAACCTCGTTAGAGGTTATGATAACCTGTAGGTATATCGCCGTCATTAGTTAGAGCGCTTTCGACCTTAAAATGTTTTATAATTAATTACAGATCAGTACTGCGTCTCTGTAACTCATTTCGATCGATCGTCTCGACTGAAATTGTCGATTTGACGTCATATTGACGTCGAACTCATTTTTTTGTTCCTGTAAACAATTTTAATTTTGTCGATTTATATATTTTCTCACTTACTTTTGAGGTAGTGACAATTTTTTTTCTTTTCAATTTCGATCGAGTCTAGTGGACGACATTAAAATCGAGAATTTTGTAGATTTTTTACGAAAACGGGGTACAGCCCTGAGTGCCGACTTCCAATTCCATTTAGTACTTAGTAACAACCAAAATCATTTTTTGTATTCCTTCCCAATAAACACACAGGCGAAGATGATATCGCCTCGAACTCGAGGCGAGTTCGCCGAATGTAGATTTTCTCCAAGTTACTTTCTCGGACTCGTCTCGAAATCGAGGCCAGCTCGCCTAATCTAGATTTTCTCGAAGGTATTTTCTCGCACTCGTCTCGAATTCGAGGCGAGTTCGCCGAATGTAGATTTTTGCGAGTGTAATTTTCGGACTCGTCTCGAATTCGAGGCGAGTTCGCCGAATGCAGATTTTCTCGAAGGTACTTTCTCGTACTCGTCTCGAATTCGAGGCGAGCTCGCCGAAGGTATATATTCTCGAAGGTACTTTCTCGGACTCGTCTCAAATTCGAGGCGAGTTCGCCGATTGTAGGTTTTCGCGAGTATAATTTTCGGACTCGTCTCGAATTCGAGGCGAGTTTGCCGAATGTAGATTTTCTCGAAGGTACTTTCCCGGACTCATCGCCAATTCGAGGCAAGTTAGCGAAAGTAGGTTTTCGCGAGTGTAATTTTTGGACTCGTCTCGAATTCAAGGCGAACTCGCTAAAAATTATTTTCTCGAAGGTATTTTCTCGGACTCGACTTAAGCGTTGCGTTATGGAAGTTTGTTTGGTCTTTTAACAGGCACGACGTAACTTCTCCCTCCTTTGCAATGTCTGCTGTCATCAAAGACCTGTCGGGCACACACGCGCCTTGGCAGCCAAATTTGAAACTTTGAAGCAAAAATTAATTCAGCTTAGATATCCGAGGAGATCACCCATGCCAACAACTTTGGGTTAGAATTAAGTAGTAAAATCCTCTTCCAAACGGCCAAATCTAAAAGCCGATTAACGCCAAGTTTTTCAAAAGGTGTTACTATAGACTGAGTAGACAATTCCGTAGATTTATGTCCCTTTCAGTGAAGTATCAGAAAAAAACCAAACATTAAAATTTTCAAACAAGTTATATTTATTTAATGAAGCAACGGAACAAAATAAGTATTTCCATTTAACATTACTTGGAAAACTTTTGTTATTTCATGAAAAGTGAATCTGCTAATGTCATTAGTTTGGAATGTAAAATTATTGGATATACATTTCTTAATATGATTAGAAAAGGAACAATTATCAGTTTGTATTGGCTTACCATAAACGAAATAAACATTATTTTCAATTTCGATGTACTGAACAGTATAAACGTGATTATTTTTCACAAAAAGATTATCAGGGTGATTGAGTGAGATAAATTTTGATTTGGTGCCAATAAAAGAGTATTTGGTGCCGTCAATTCGCTCTACTCTAAATTTTTGCTTTTTTTTTATTATTCCGTTACGACTTGATTCCACCATTCTATTATATATTTGCGCCCCGAACTGTGATTTTTTCCTTAGTTGTCGTTTGATACTACTGAGAAAGTTTTCAAATTTGAATGCGCTGAATGTATGAAGTGGTCCATGCATTTTGCAATCCGCAGTCAAGTGTATTAAGCAGTGCATGTTGTAAGTTAATAAGGACTTGGTGTACAATAGTGGAATTTTTTCCACAAAACGGCATAACAGTGCGTTTGCTGAGTCGTAAGAACAATTATCGTTCGAAAGTAAAAGCCTTATTGCGGTGCTTAGGTCTAAAAAGTGTTTATATCTCTCAGGACTTAAAATATTCAACAAAATAATTGGCCCAGTATACAAAAGAAAATTTCTTAACTCAGTTGCCTTCCACCTATCGAATTCATATATCGAACGAGGCTTTCTCGCAAATTCATAAGGTGAATTTTTCTTATTTTTAGCAAGTCGAGTGTTAAGTGTACGTATCTTTGATGCACTTAACGAAAAGGGTTTTTTCCGTTTTTTAATCCAGTATCTAAGCAATGTTTTCATAACACCCAAACACACAACGTGCATATAGTCAAAAGGGAACTGTTGCACCATATCTATTGGCAGGTCTTCTAAAGCAATCCTTTGCTGATTATTGTGGTGTGCTGAGTGCATCCGAGCTCTAAAAGCTTCATTTGTTCTCAGTGTATTTTCGCTATATGGAAATATTGTTTTATTTTGATATCTCTTTCCGCGTAGTGTACATCTGTGGCAGCAATTGTAACCGGAATGACCTTTTATTTCCATAATCATGGCTCTTGCCGGAGCATCACATACAAAAACTCCAATTTTGACCAAAAAGTATTTCCCTCTAAATTCGAATCCGTTACTTACTAATTCATTTATTTCACAAATCGTCATTTCAAGATACCTTTAAAAGAAAAATAAATTTTTGGAAATTGCGAATAAATGAAACGAATTGCGAAGTAATACGTACTCGGACATATTTTTTGGTTTGCTATAGCCTTCGAATACACCTACAGTTAGCACAACTTCTGTATTTTTAATACTCATAAGAATTGGCCAAACTTGTGCACCAGAACTTTTAGATACTGGAAGACCATCAATATTAAAATTTAGTTCAAGCAAATCTGCTTCATGACAATTATTTAAGAAAAAGTCAGTAAGGCCATCTTTGATTCCATAATGGATATAATGACCTCCACCTATTTGAATTCTCGGTGTACTTCTTGGTGAGTTTCTCAAAGTGCGTGCATCAAGTGGTAATGTCGGATGATGTGGGCTTAGAATGCGTAGAAGTTTGTTGATAGAAATAGCTGCTATATTTTCTTCGATTGACCATTTCGAAATCTTAGTTCTTATATCGTCAAATTGTATATCATCATGAATTAATTCTTCACTTGCCTAAAAAAACTATTTTAACTAAAGTATTCAATAAATGCATGCATTTGGACATAGTAAACATACGTTAGAATGTACAATGTTTGCATTTGCAGCGCAGTCATCACTTTGCGAACAATAGCTATATTCTGCTTGCTTTTCACATTGATCTTCCAAATTATTTGTTTCCTTATTTTGATCGTAATTTTCAAAATTACTTGGGCCTAAATAAGTGTTTAAAAATTGATGCACTTCTTTCTTAAGAGCTTGCTTATTACGATGCATTATATCGGATGAAATTACTTATTATTTGTCACCAAATTTTCAATTTTATTTTTGATATTTGACATTTCTTTCATACCTAATATGAAAGAAATGTCAAATATCAAAAGTAAAATATGAATACTGCTTGAACAATCGCAGTTATCTTTGAAAAAAAAACTCTACTCGCAAAATCAAAAAATTATAAATTACCGGTGAAATCGAAAAAAATTTATTTCAACATGAGTAAACGACGTTCCAGTTCCTGTTCTAGTGACTCGGAATCGAGTGCGTCCGAATCACAAAGCGACGATGATGTCAAGAAGCCTAGGCATGTAAAGGGTAAGTAAATGATTTACAGCAATATACATAAGTGATGAAGCGAAGGCGGCTAAAGCGCCTATGACGAATGCTAGAAAACTTCATTGCATGAAAATTGGCGACAAAATTTGTACATTCATTGCAGGTAAATTTGAGGCATTCTCCATCGTTTCATTACTCATAATATTACAGATAATATGTGAATAAAAGATAATCTTATACTTATAAATTATTAACGTTAAATTTACAGCTGAAATCTTTGCAAAATTGGATAAAATAATATCAAACCAAAAAGAATTAAAGAAAGCCAATCTAAAGAATGCCAACGCCATAAGCCGCCTAGCTGAGGAGGTTCTCGACCTAAAGCGAGAACTGAAAAAGAAAAAAAATGATGGGGCTAATATTTTGGTGAAATGTTTGCCCGAGCAACCATTTTCATCAGAACATCAGTTCAACAAATTTGAGGAACAGCTACGTGACGCCGACTTTTTTCAAAACGCGGTATGTATGTTTTACGCAATCGGTTTGATTCGCATAACTATTCGCTTCGCAAGTGAGTGTAAAATCAGCCGTGGCCTTTTGGAAATGGAAATAAAGCCCAAGGGTGGTTTTATTTCCTTTTCCATATCGAGCTTGTCCGTGAGCGTTTTTTCACGCCCATGGCTTAACAAATCTTTTCAGTGGGCGTTTTTTCTTTTTGGAAAAATAAAGAAAATTCCTGGGCATTATTGCTTTTTGTCCGAGGGCGTTATGTCTATTTCGATAAGGAAATTACGCTGTGGGCGCAGTTTATTTGTTTTTAGATTATTAATGCCCGTGGGCGTAATTTCCATGGTCCTTATAGTACTCCACAGTTTTATATCACCTTTTATATGCGTAACATTTTTAATGCTTATAGGTCCATGAGCTTGCAAGCTTTGCAAGCAAAGCACCGCAGGAGTTTGTTAGAAAATCATGGCGAAGAATTATTGATGACAACGCTGCTCAAAATTTTTGTTGGGTGGGAACCCAAACAAAAAAAGCTGCCAAAGACCTGATAACAACAGCAGCTATTCGAGGTTAGTATTGAGTAAAAATAAGAGTATTCACTCCAGTCTGCAAATAAAGTTATCTGCTTTAAGATTTGATTTTTTTCAAACTCTGTTAAAAATATAGCAAAATATTCTAAACATACCCATCTTTTGACAAGGTCGTATATACAGTACTGTTCGAAACCTAAGCAACTTTTTTCGAGAAAGTACTTCAGCGAAACTATGATTATTTACTTTTTAATAGTTGTCATTTAAAATATGGAAATTCTTATGCGGAAACCACATAAAAAGAGGTTTTAAAGTTTATACGAAATTCAAGAAAATTCAGGAAAATTAACCAAAATGTGAAAAACTGTTATCAAATTTTTTAACTTTTTTCTCAGAATTTTTAGACTTTTTTCGAGTATGCAGTTTTGTAGCTCATTCAATTTCAGTACAATGCAAGTTAGAACTTGCTTCGACATTCCGCTGAATTATTGGAGTTTTTTTCGTCGAGGCTGTTCCACATTTTCTTCTATACAAAACTGAATGAACTACAAAACCGCATACAGTTTTTTAAATTTTGGTTAATTTTCCCTAATTTTGTATAAATTTGGAAACTTTTTTATGTAGTTTCGGTATAAGAATTTCCCAGATTTTAGATTAAAATTTTTTAAAATATGTATATAAATAATTATAGTTTGGCTAAACGGCTTCCTTGAAAAAAGTTGCTTAGGTGTCGAACAAAACTGTATAGTACGACACGCTTTAACGTTGCTGAAATAAACGTTAAGCCGAAATTGGGGTTATCTTCAAATATCTAGTTTACTATTTTTTGTCGTAAAATTGTCTCAAAATATATTGAAATACATCCCATTTTCTGTTAAGTCCAAATTCAGCAACATTAATAGCCCGGGGTACGCTGTACCTCTTCCTCTCCTGAGACGACAAACTCTTGTATCTTCGAAAATTTTCGAAAGTGGTGGGTTTTGGAGTTAGGGGGCGTGGAATCAGACCTGTTAATAATGATTACTTGTTATATTTCTTTTGTTACAATTTTATATTCTTTGTTACAATGTTATATTTCTGCTTACCTAACATACCTCACTCTTGTTCTACATATGTATATTATTCAAACATTTACATACCTAACTTAGACACATTTGAGGCGGGGAGCCGGGCCCCATACCACACTTTTTTGTAGGGCTCTTTATGTTTGCATGCTATTTGCGACCATGGCTGTCTGTGATACAAAAATTAGCTCGGTATTATTTAAATTTTTACACGCCTAGTTTTGACACATTCCACACCTCTAACCCCGAAACCCGCCAATAAAAGTTGGGCATCTCAGTGAAAGGAAGACGCTCACAAAAACTCAGCTATTCAGCATACCCCGGACTATAAATAGTTTAGAACTGGCCGTACTTTAATAAAATGCTTGATATATATATATGATATACATATATTTCAGCTGCATTCCAGTTAAACTTTAAAACAGTTTCAACATCCTTGGTGGAGGAAATTTCAAAGAAAAACTTTCAGTATTGCAGAGACCGCTTAAGTAAAAAATCCAGGTATACTAAGCGAGGTGCTGAGATAATAAATGAGGATAAAATAAATGAAAATTGAACACAATTGTTTTTTATAAGTCTTTCTTGTTTCAATGATTATAATAAATACATATTTGATGTAAAGAACAGAAATTTTTTTTGCATTACATAATTATTTAACGAATAGCCATACAATTGCAAGTACTCGAATCGGAAAAGAGCTAAAATACCGATTTGCCAACGATCCGAAAAAGTAGAATCGTTCGATTCGCCAAAGAGCTAAAATCTCGAATCGCCATTGAGATAAAATCTCAATTCGTCGATGAGCCAAAATCTCGAATCGTCCACTATCCGAGAAAGCAATGTTTTCTCGAATCGCCAAGGAGCTAAAATCTCGAATCGCCCACGAACCGAGAAAGCAATGTTTTCTCGAATCGCGAAAGAGCTATAATCTCGATTCGCCTATGAACTAAAATCTCGAATCGTCCACGATCCGAGAAAGATCTATAATATCGTTTCGCCTATGAGCTCAAATCTCGAATCGCGACGATCCGAGAAAGAGCTATAATCTCGATTCGCCTATGATAAGTGACTCGCCTGAGAATTCGGATTCGCCGCTCTATCGCCGCGAAGTATCACCGCGATAATATTTTAAGAGAAGGCGAGCTCGCCTCGAATCCGAGGCGAATCCGTTGTGTTTATTGGGTTAACTTATTATTTTATGACCAAGCCTAGTGTACATATCTAAGCAAATTGAATTGACGTTAACGAAAAAAAAAAATTTTGTTATTTTTTGATATTTTTTGATTTGATCATCAACGAAAAAAAATTTTTCTGATAATTATTGAAACGAAATATTTTTTTGATAATTTTTTTTTGATAACACTGTACAACAGCCATTTTGCAACAGAGTCACCATGGTACTTTTCTGAAAGGCGGCATCGCATAGATCATTTTTGCCGAACAAACTTATAGTCCAGCTCGTCTGAGTTTTTTTTAATTTGCACTTAAAGGTTAAGGGGGTCATATTGGGTATTTGTACCATAATCACATAATCTTGAAGAGCTACAGCTTCGGTGTCTAAGGGAAGGTTGTTGGCAATAAAAAGGCTAACATTTTCCTCCTAGACATTGTCCCGCTACGATTCATGGTTATGCCATTTTTTCTTGGGTTTTTGTAAAATTTCTCGAGAAAATGTCTCCCCTGAGTCTACTGTTAACAATATCTTTACGACACCTTCGGGAAAAGTATTCCTCATAAAAAAATAGGGGGGGGGGGGGGGGGGGTGTCCAAAAAACGATCTATGTGATGCCGCCTTTCAGAAAAGTACCATGGTGACTCTGTTGCAAACAAAAATTCAAATTTTGTTGTACTGTGTAATTAACAAAACGAAATTATTTCGTTTATATCGTTGTGCAGCCCTGATAAATATACTAAAATATCGCCCCCATTGTAGGCAGCTATCGACTTCATAAAAAAAATATATGTAGGTATACATATATACATACATAGGTACATTTACTTGAATGATATCTTTATGTGAAAGGTGAAAATTTTCGCTGTCAGTATCACATCAAGGTATTCCTTTTTAAATTAAATTAAAATATCACTCAAATAATAACGTATTTGTGTCTAAAATATAAGAGTACAAATTGGATAAAGTCATGCCGTTTTATGGCAGCCTTATGAAGGCTAGCGCCGTGGAGTTTCTTTAATCAAATGTTGGTATATGGAAAGCATAACGTTTGTATGAATGTAAGTTCCACCTATGCATACTATATCGTTCTAGCTTGACTTAGATTTGTTATTTGTGGTTCAAATCAGTGTGGCGATATGACAGCATTAGTCATATTGTGACAGAAAGACAGTCGACATGTTTGGTAGATTTTTTGATTGAGATGAAAGAAAGGCGAAATATGAAGTTTCCAAACACCATGTAAACTGCATTTAGTATGATTGACTTTTGACCATTTACTTCCACAAGGATTTTTCTCTGGTTCAGCTGAGTTGAAGATTTGAGTTTCCTGGGACTGCTATGAGTAAATATTTGTATGGATCTACGCAGGTATGCGAAATCCGCATATTTATTTCATTATAAAGCAACAAATAACCTGTAAATTCTTTAGTTCTAAGGCAGATTTCGATAGCACATATTTACAGACGGGCGTATACCCAGGCAACCAGATCATGTTTGTTTTAAAATAAGGATCCAAAACAGTCTTCAGCAAGAGCTACTTTTGGATACCAACTGGAAACGTTCAATTTATTATGAGAGTTTTCTAAGTCCCGCTCAGAGGCTGCAGCTTAGAAAAATTTTATAACTTTTTAATCAAGAAACTAGGGTTAATGCCGTAAAAGATACTGTCTGTATATACAAAGGATAATATATATTTCTTAAGTCATCCATAAAGAGATTTTATAACACAGAAAAGCTCAGAAGGTGAGTGATCCAAGTCTCCTAATGAAGTATTATGCGCTCATCGCGGTTAGCTGGGTATATTTTCCCGCTAAATGTCTGAAATTGCAAAAGCGGAAGAGCGTAAAATGTGTTTGCTTACAAACATACACAAAAACACATAGACACATTCGTATATACTTATCGCTACCTCAAAATACGAATGTCGGATATAGTATTTTTTAGGAGACGCTTTTTGATTTTCAAAATACACTATCGAAAAACTACAATTCACCCGTGACACAACAAAACAAGTAACTACCCTGCAGCGAAACCCCAAACTAGTCAGAAAAATACTAGTATACACCTAGAATTTTCTGGCAGAATTCATACCAACTAGAATTTTCTGGCTGAAGTCATACTAGTCAGGAAATATCCATTTCATATTAGTATACAACTAGAATTTTCTGGCTGAATTCATACTAGTCAGGAAATAACCATATCATACTAGTATACAACTAGAATTTTCTGGCAGAGTTCATACTAGTCAGGAAATAACCATTTCATACTAGTATACAACTAGAATATTCTGGCTGAAGTCATACTAGTCAGGAAATATCCATTTCATATTAGTATACAACTAGAATTTTCTGGCAGAGTTCATACTAGTCAGGAAATAACCATTTCATACTAGTATACAACTAGAATATTCTGGCTGAAGTCATACTAGTCAGGAAATATCCATTTCATATTAGTATAAAACTAGAATTTTCTGGCTGAAGTCATACTAGTCAGGAAATATCCATTTCATACTAGTATACAACTAGAATTTTCTGGCTGAAGTCATACTAGTCAGGAAATACCCATTTCATATTAGTATAAAACTAGAATTTTCTGGCTGAAGTCATACTAGTCAGGAAATATCCATTTCATACTAGTATACAACTAGAATTTTCTGGCAGAATTCATACTAGTCAGGAAATAACCATATCATACTAGTATACAACTAGAATTTTCTGGCTGAATTCATACTAGTCAGGAAATATCCATTTCATACTAGTATACAACTAGAATTTTCTAGCTGAAGTCATACTAGTCAGGAAATAACCATATCATACTAGTATAGAACTAGAATTTTCTGGCTGAATTCATACTAGTCAGGAAATATCCATTTCATACTAGTATACAACTAGAATTTTCTGGCTGAATTCATACTAGTCAGGAAATAACCATTTCATACTAGTATACAACTAGAATTTTCTGGCTGAATTCATACTAGTCAGGAAATATCCATTTCATACTAGTATACAACTAGAATTTTCTGGCTGAAGTCATACTAGTCAGGAAATATCCATTTCATATTAGTATAAAACTAGAATTTTCTGGCTGAAGTCATATTAGTCAGGAAATATCCATTTCATACTAGTATACAACTAGAATTTTCTGGCTGAATTCATACTAGTCAGGAAATAACCATTTCATACTAGTATACAACTAGAATTTTTTGGCTGAATTCATACTAGTCAGGAAATATCCATTTCATATTAGTATAAAACTAGAATTTTCTGGCTGAAGTCATACTAGTCAGGAAATAACCATATCATAGTAGTATACAACTAGAATTTTCTGGCTGAATTCATACTAGTCAGGAAATAACCATTTCATACTAGTATACAACTAGAATTTTCTGGCTGAATTCATACTAGTCAGGAAATATCCATTTCATACTAGTATACAACTAGAATTTTCTGGCTGAAGTCATACTAGTCAGGAAATATCCATTTCATATTAGTATAAAACTAGAATTTTCTGGCTGAAGTCATACTAGTCAGGAAATATCCATTTCATACTAGTATACAACTAGAATTTTCTGGCAGAATTCATACTAGTCAGGAAATAACCATATCATACTAGTATAGAACTAGAATTTTCTGGCTGAATTCATACTAGTCAGGAAATATCCATTTCATACTAGTATACAACTAGAATATTCTGGCTGAAGTCATACTAGTCAGGAAATATCCATTTCATATTAGTATAAAACTAGAATTTTCTGGCTGAAGTCATACTAGTCAGGAAATACCCATTTCATATTAGTATAAAACTAGAATTTTCTGGCTGAAGTCATACTAGTCAGGAAATATCCATTTCATACTAGTATACAACTAGAATTTTCTGGCAGAATTCATACTAGTCAGGAAATAACCACATCATACTAGTATACAACTAGAATTTTCTGGCTGAATTCATACTAGTCAGGAAATATCCATTTCATACTAGTATACAATTAGAATTTTCTAGCTGAAGTCATACTAGTCAGGAAATAACCATATCATACTAGTATACAACCAGAATTTTCTGGCTGAATTCATACTAGTCAGGAAATAACCATTTCATACTAGTATACAAATAGAATTTTCTGGCTGAATTCATACTAGTCAGGAAATATCCATTTCATATTAATATAAAACTACCCTGCAGTCAAATTCCGAACTACTCAGCAAACATACTAGTTCATTGACTAACCATTTTGTGGCATATGCCTACCAGTTCGTTGTTGAATAGTTTTAAAAGCAGTCAATGCCAAACTACTCAGCGAAAATTCTAGTTCATTGACTATACATTTTGTGGCGTATGCATACTAGTTCATTGCTGATTAGCGTTAAACCAGTCAATGCCAAACTACTCAGCAAACAATATAGTTCATTGACTATACATTTTGTGGTGTATTTATACTAGTTCATTGCTGATTAGCTTCAAACCAGTCAAGGCCAAACTACTCAGCAAACAATATAGTTCAATGACTATACATTTTGTGGTGTATTCATACTAGTTCACTTCTGATCACCTTTAAACCAGTCAATGTCGAACTACTCAGCAAACAATATAGGTCAATGACGATACATTTTGTGGTGTATTCATACTAGTTCATTTCTGATCACCTTTAAACCAGTCAATGTCCAACTACTCAGCAAAGAATATAGTTCATTGACTATACATTTTGTGGTGTATTTATACTAGTTCATTGCTAATTAGCTTCAAACCAGTCAAGGCCAAACTACTCAGCAAACAATATAGTTCATTGACTATGCATTTTGTGGCATATGGATACCAGTTCATTGTTGATTAGCTTTAAACCATTCAATGCCAAACTACTTAGCGAAAATTCTAGTTCATTGACTATGCATTTTGTGGTGTATTCATACCTTAGTTCATTTCTGATTTCCTTTAAGCCAGACATTGCCAAACTACTCGGCAAACAATGTAGTTCATTGACTGTACATTTTGTGGTGTATTCATACTAGTTCATTTCTGATTAGCTTTAAACCATTCAATGCCAAACTACTCAGCAACATTATAGTTCTACGCCTAAAAATTTTGTGGTGTATTCATACTAGTTAATTTCTGACTACCTTCAAACTAATCAATTCCAAACTACTCAGCAGACACCTAGCTCGTTTACTATACATTTTATGGATGTTTTTATACTAGTTCTTTGCTGATTACCCTTAAACCAATCAATGCCAATCTAATCAGAAAACATACTAGTATACAACTATAATTTGTTGGGCGAAATAATACTAGTCAGAAAAATCCTGGTTCGTACTAGTATGCAAGTATGTATGAAACTCGGGTTGAAATCATACTACACCTTTTTCAGTTTATATTCAGAAAGTTTTCTGAATATCAATTGTAATTTTCAGAATGTCAATTGTATTTTTCTGAAAATCAAATGGAAATTCTGTAACTGCATTCAGATCTTTTATGATCCCTCTAGATCTTTTATGATACCATTTTGGCCAGGTTTGTTTGGATGTCCGGCACCCTGGGGATTGTTGCTACTTTTCGTTGGCTTGACGGAGTGTGTACTCCAAGCCAACGAAAGGTGGCAACAATCCCCAAGTTGCCGGACATCCAAACAAACCTGGCCGAAATGGGATCATAAAAGATCTAGAGGCATTCACGCCCTAAGAAGGAGAGAAATCTTAATATTAATAGGTGTTCTAACTGGGCACTGCCTTATTGGTAGGCACGCAGAAGGGGTGCCCTATCGACGATGCTGTAGGAGCTGCAAAGATCATGAGGAAGAGGAAACGGTGAAGCACCTCATCTGCAACTGCCCGGCCTTAAGCGGCGCGGGAACGCGCTTTTTGGGAGTTCCCTTCCTGGATAGTCTAAACCAGACCGCTGGGATTTTCCAAATGGCCGGGTCCCGGGACTGACTTTCCTAGTGCTGGTGGTATCACAACGGGCTTTTCAAAACTGGCCTAAGTGTGCCTCTGCGGCAGCCACTAACCTAACCTAACCTAACTGCATTCAACTGTTTGAACAGTCACAGATTTTTAAATTAAAAAAAAAAACTAGGTCCCGCCAACTCATAGGGAAAAAATCAAAGCAGCACACTATAAGTTGGAAGAGAAGTTCGGCAAAAGTCTCGTTAGAGGTTATGACAACCTGTTGGTATATAACCGCCATTTTTTTTTTACGTTGCGGCATAAACTTGAGTATATTGACAACAACAATATAAATTAACTCTACCAATGCTCCTTTAACTCGAGTGTATGGCCCAGCATGAAAGCAGTCTTACTTTGACTCTTTTTGATGTAAAAATAAGACTTAATTTTATCTATATATCATATGTGGGTCCGGAACTCCGCAGTGGACGACTAACTTAACCTTAATTTACCTTACCTAAAAATACAACCCCAAAGCCCCAATTACATAAAACTTTGACAAATGCGCGCCTCGTTTTTGAGCATTTGCAAAAATTTCGCTTCGCTTTACGTTTAAAAAACTTTGTATGAAAGTGGATCCTACAAAGTTGAATGCAATTGGGCCTTCACCTATATAATCAAACTTGACGAACGCGGAATTTGAAAGGAGCCATTGCAAGTAGAATTCAATAATTAAATTAAAAATACAATAAACAACATAATTTAAAAAATATAGAAAAAAAAACTTGTGTTAACTTTACCGAGAATCGAACTCAGAGCCTTTAGCTCATTTTTGGCTGTGTATGAACTAGTATATCAACTGGTATAATGCTGATGCAGAGGCTGACTAGTATACCAATTGGTATGGTGCTGATGCAGAAGAGGACAATTGCTTTTCTTTTTCTCTTGTAACTGCTTCTTTTTTACCCTGTAATTCACAGATGCTTTTTCGTGTTTGAGTAAATACAAATAGTCGCTGCTTTCTAAAGAATAAACTGGTATATTGCTGATGTAGAGGCTGACTATGATACTGGTGCATAGACCGACTAGTATACCAACTGGAATGAATGTCAAATTCGTGGACTAGTATGACAAGTGGTACGATCTGAATGGGCATAATGATTAGTATGTCCTGCCGCATAGACTGAGCAGTATGTCAACCGGTATGATTCTGATGTATATATGAACTAGTATGTCAACTGGTAAGATTCTGATGCATATATGAACTAGTATGTCAAATGGTATATTTCTGATGCAAATTTGAACTAGTATGTCAACTGATATGATTATGATGCATAAATGAACTGATATGTCAACTGGTATGATTCTGATGCATAAATGAACTACTATATCAACTGGTATGATTCTGACGCATATATGAACTAGTATGACAACTGGTATGATTCCGATGATTTTTTTAACTAGTCTGTTAATTGGTATGATTCTGATGCATAAATCAACTAGTCTGTCAACTGGTATGATTCTGATGCATATATGAACTAGTCTTTAAACTGGTATGATTCTGATGTATATATGAACTCGTCGGCTGAATGGAAGATCGCCCTATTTCAAAAAAGTTTTGAAGAACGCCCTATTTCAGAATTTGTTTCAAAAACGCCCTATTTCAGATTTTTTTTCAACAGCGCCCCATCTCAGAATTTGATTCAAAAACGCCCTATTTCAATTTTTTTTTCAAAAACGCCCTATTTCAGAATTTGTTTGAAGAACGCCCTATTTCAGAATTTGTTTCAAAAACGCCCTATCTCAGAATTCGTTCAAAGAACGCCCTATTTCAAATGTGCTTTTAGAAAACCTTTAACTCGAATAAAGTTTTTATAATTTAAAAGGCTATGAAGGATTGTAAATATGCATTTTAGAAATTACTTTTTACTTGCATAGAAGTATAATGTACTTCGGTTTTTAGATTTATCGACCTAAATCTGCTACAAAGTGAAGATATGTGAACTTTTTAATTTTTTAGCAACGTTCTCGGATGGAGACAATGAGGCTGTTCAGGATCTTTTTACAAATGGTATAGCAACGTAGCATTCGTAGCAAATTTAGACAATAAACTTCAAAAATATAAGTACTTTGACACTAATTTTTCCTGAACAGCCTTAATAAGTTGGGTTTTGTGTCTAGAAAACTTTAATTTTAATATCATTTATATCAGATTGTCAGATGTCTTGTGGTATGATAAAAAAATAAAATGAACCAAAGTATATTGTCCACGAAGTTCAACAAAATGAAATTTTTGATTTTCGCCCTTTGGCAAACGACGAAAACTGGAAATCAATAAAAATCATGAATTTGAGGGAAATCGCAGTGCTTCCCGCAGAAAATAAAGCCTTTATTAAATACGAGTATGGTGAAGAAGCAATACCTATATTAATTCCCACAAAAAAATCAGTATTAAAACAATATCCTCTCACTCAACTATATAGTCCGCTGGAGTTGGATGCCGATAAAAAGAAGGATTTGCAGGAAATGTGTACAAAACTAGTAATTCCTGAAGCTTATCATGAATTTTATAATTCAATGATTTAATAAATTAATAAACTCATCCAAAGACATTTAAAATAGTAAATACTTTTGAGTTATAGCTTTTCTAAATGGGCTTCTGAAATAGAGCGTTTTTGAAAAAAATTCTGAGATAGGGCGTTCTTCAAACGAATTCTGATATAGGGCGTTTTTGAACCAAATTCTGAAATAGGGCGTTCTTCAAACAAATTCTGAAATAGGGCGTTTTTGAAAAAAAATTTGAAATAGGGCGTTCTTCAAATAAATTCTGAAATAGGGCGTTGTTGAAAAAAATTCTGAAATAGGGCGTTTTTCAAAACTTTTTTGAAATAGGGCGATCTTCCATTCAGCCGACGAACTAGTCTGCCAACTGGTATGATTCTGATGTATATATGAACTATTCTTTCAACTGGTACGATCCTGACGTATATACGAACTAGTATCTTAAATGGTATGATACTGATGTGTATAATAACAAGTATATCAACTGGTATATTCCTGATGCAGAGGCTGACTAGTCAGCCAATTGGTATGGTGCTGATGCAGAGAAGGACAATTGCCATCTCGTAGGACATCGTTGTGTTAAAAATACCAGTTGCTAATATGGAAAAATTACAGAACTCGAACTAGTTGAAGCCGCCTAGCTGACTGGTATTTGATTAGTATAAAACTAGTTAAGTTGACTGCAGGGTAGAATTTTCTGGCTGAAGTCATACTAGTCAGGAAATAACCATATCATACTAGTATACAACTAGAATTTTCTGGCTGAATTCATACTAGTCAGGAAATATCCATTTCATACTAGTATACAACTAGAATTTTCTGGCAGAATTCATACTAGTCAGGAAATAACCATATCATACTAGTATACAACTAGAATTTTCTGGCTGAAGTCATACTAGTCAGGAAATATCCATTTCATACTAGTATACAACTAGAATTTTCTGGCAGAATTCATACTAGTCAGGAAATAACCATATCATACTAGTATACAACTAGAATTTTCTGGCTGAATTCATACTAGTCAGGAAATATCCATTTCATACTAGTATACAACTAGAATTTTCTGGCAGAATTCATACTAGTCAGGAAATAACCATTTCATACTAGTACACAACTAGAATTTTCTGGCTGAATTCATACTAGTCAGAAAATAACCATTTCATACTAGTATACAACTAGAATTTTCTGGCTGAATTCATACTAGTCAGGAAATATCCATTTCATACTAGTATTCAACTACAATTTTCTGGCTGAAGTCATACTAGTCGGGAAATAAACATTTCATATTAGTATAAAACTAGAATTTTCTGGCTGAAGTCATACTAGTCAGGAAATATCCATTTCATACTAGTATACAACTAGAATTTTCTGGCAGAATTCATACTAGTCAGGAAATAACCATTTCATACTAGTATACAACTAGAATTTTCTGGCTGAATTCATACTAGTCAGGAAATAACCATTTCATACTAGTATACAACTAGAATTTTCTGGCTGAATTCATACTAGTCAGGAAATATCCATTTCATATTAGTATAAAACTAGAATTTTCTGGCTGAAGTCATACTAGTCAGGAAATATCCATTTCATATTAGTATAAAACTGGAGTTTTCTGGCTGAAGTCATACTAGTCAGGAAATATCCATTTCATACTACTATACAACTAGAATTTTCTGGCAGAATTCATACTAGTCAGGAAATAACCATTTCATACTAGTATACAACTAGAATTTTCTGGCTGAATTGATACTAGTCAGGAAATATCCATTTCATACTAGTATACAACTAGAATTTTCTGGCTGAAGTCATACTAGTCAGGAAATATCCATTTCATATTAGTATAAAACTAAAATTTTCTGGCTGAAGTCATACTAGTCAGGAAATATCCATTTCATACTAGTATACAACTAGAATTTTCTGGCAGAATTCATACTAGTCAGGAAATAACCATTTCATACTAGTATACAACTAGAATTTTCTGGCTGAATTCATACTAGTCAGGAAATAACCATTTCATACTAGTATACAACTAGAATTTTCTGACTGAAGTCATACTAGTCAGGAAATATCCATTTCATACTAGTATACAACTAGAATTTCCTAGCTGAAGTCATACTAGTCAGGAAATATCCATTTCATACTAGTAAACAACTAGAATTTTCTGGCAGAATTCATACTAGTCAGAAAATAACCATTTCATACTAGTATACAACTAGAATTTTCTGGCTGAATTCATACTAGTCAGGAAATAACCATTTCATACTAGTATACAACTAGAATTTTCTGGCTGAATTCATACTAGTCAGGAAATAACCATTTCATACTAGTATACAACTAGAATTTTCTGGCTGAATTCATACTAGTCAGGAAATATCCATTTCATATTAGTATAAAACTAGAATTTTCTGGCTGAAGTCATACTAGTCAGGAAATATCCATTTCATATTAGTATAAAACTGGAATTTTCTGGCTGAAGTCATACTAGTCAGGAAATATCCATTTCATACTAGTATACAACTAGAATTTTCTGGCAGAATTCATACTAGTCAGGAAATAACCATATCATACTAGTATCATCATCATCATTTATTGGCGCTTAACCGCCTAAGCGATTTTGGCCGTCGCCTATCAAAGCACGCCAGTCATTCCTAGTATACAACTAGAATTTCCATTTCATACTAGTATACAACTAGAATTTTCTGGCTGAAGTCATACTAGTCAGGAAATATCCATTTCATATTAGTATAAAACTAAAATTTTCTGGCTGAAGTCATACTAGTCAGGAAATATCCATTTCATACTAGTATACAACTATAATTTTCTGGCAGAATTCATACTAGTCAGGAAATAACCATTTCATACTAGTATACAACTAGAATTTTCTGGCTGAATTCATACTAGTCAGGAAATAACCATTTCATACTAGTATACAACTAGAATTTTCTGGCTGAAGTCATACTAGTCAGGAAATATCCATTCATACTAGTATACAACTAGAATTTCCTGGCTGAAGTCATACTAGTCAGGAAATATCCATTTCATACTAGTATACAACTAGAATTTTCTGGCAGAATTCATACTAGTCAGAAAATAACCATTTCATACTAGTATACAACTAGAATTTTCTGGCTGAGTTCATACTAGTCAGGAAATAACCATTTCATACTAGTATACACCTAGAATTTTCTGGCTGAATTCATACTAGTCAGGAAATAACCATTTCATACTAGTATACAACTAGAATTTTCTGGCTGAATTCATACTAGTCAGGAAATATCCATTTCATACTAGTATACAACTAGAATTTTCTGGCAGAATTCATACTAGTCAGGAAATAACCATTTCATATTAGTATACAACTAGAATTTTCTGGCTGAAGTCATACTAGTCAGGAAATAACCATTTCATACTAGTATACAACTAGAATTTTCTGGCTGAATTCATACTAGTCAGGAAATATCCATTTCATACTAGTATACAACTAGAATTTTCTGGCTGAATTCATACTAGTCAGGAAATATCCATTTCATACTATTATACAACTAGAATTTCCTGGGTGAATTCATACTAGTCAGGAAATGTCCATTTCATACTAGTATACAACTAGAATTTTCTGGCTGAACCCATACTAGTTAGGAAATATCCATTCCATACTAGTAAACGACTAGATTTTTCTGGATGAAATCATACCATTTAAAAAATACAAAATTCATTCGTTTAGTTTGTATCTTTTTTCTCTTGCAATTCATGAAAATAAAGGCAAATGATAAAATAAAGGGTAAGTTATGAAAATACTTGTCCAGGTTCAATGCTTTTTGGACTAGTATGGGACTAATATATTTCATACTAGTCCTTTTTGGAATAGTATGTGGACTAGTTAATTTTATGGAAATCATACTAGTCCATGTTGAAGTAGTATGCGACTGGTATTTTACAACTAGTATAATTCTAGTATATCATGACAAGTAGATGACTGGTATGTTCTGGTCGAAATCTGACAATTGAAATTTCGTAGAACATCAACACGTAAAAAATACCAGTTGCTCATATTGAAGACAAAACACTGACTAGTTGGGCCCGGTGCACCAACTAGTTGTAAAGTAGTTTTCAACTAGTTGTTTTCGCTGGAGGGTAGTTTTTTCAAAGTGTTGGGAAATTAAGTATTTACGTAGCAGCCCATATCTCCGTCAAATATAAATTTTTGAATACAACTTTTTTAATTATGAAAAGATAAGACCCCAATTTTTTTTATGCGCATGTGCAGGAAATTTTTTTGATGTAGTTATGGATTTCTTTACCACGATAAACAGTTACAGAGTTTTTAAAAAACAGGATTTTTGCCTTTCATATAAGAAAAAATTTTGTGTAAGAAAAAAATTTGTACGGCTCGGAATCATGGACAGTGTCAAGAGAAGTTGAGATGGCCCTTGGAGTATTTGAGAGAAAAGTTCTCCGGAGTATTTATGGTCCTTCCCGTGATGCCAACGGCGAGTATCGAAGGAAATTTAACGATGAGCTGTACGAGCTCTACGCAGAACTGATCATAGTGTAGCGAATTAAATCCCAAAGGCTCCGCTGGATGGGTCATGTTATGTGAATGGACAAGGAAGCTCCAGCACAGAAGGTTTTCCTATCGATACCCGCATTGGGCAGCAGTGGAAGGGGGAGACCTCGGTTGAGATGGAAACAAGAAGTGGAGGATGCCTTGAACTCCCTTGGTGTTTTGAATTGACGTCAGTTGTCGCTACAAGCGGCCAAAAGCGCCTAGGCTGTTAAGCGCCAATAAATAATGAGGAAACCTAGTTGAATATATTTTCTAGATTCTCACCATCAGACAAGCCAAGATTAGACCTCCCCGATAGTGGGCTGCACTTGAGGAAAAAGAAGCTCATGGCCTGCGTCTGACTCAAGACTAAAAAGTTCTCTTACAATACCATAATTTTCAGATATAGTATTAAAAAGTCCTTACTTATCCTGCAAAATTTGTTCTGGTTCGCCATCTGATGCTGGGCTGAAATCACATAATCCCTAGCTTTATTCCTGCAATAATTTGAAAATTATCTTTAAAAATTTCTTGGTTTTGTGAAATAATCACATACATTTTTTGAGGAAATTCAAATAATTCTTGATTAACAACTGAGTTTTAATGGTTTTGCATTAATAAAAGATCGAAACTAAATCAGAAACTTAGAGTGACGATAAGAAATTGATTTCTAATGATTTTTTGTAAAAAAACCTAGTACTTCTTGTAAAATTTTCAGTTACTAAACTCCTGATCAAAGAACTAGAAACCAGATTGATCATGTCATGATCGACAGCATACACAGCTCCACCGTTCTGCACGTGCGTATCCTACATAGTCCCAATATCGACTCGGACCATTATCTTGTTGCAGCCAAGATACGCACATGCGAAGAAAGTGCGCACAGTAACGGAAGAAAAGTTTGACGTCGAGAAGCTGCGCACGACACAGACAGCAGATAATTTATCCACTCTACTCTCACACCTGCTATCGGAGAGCAACCCTCGACCTAACGATGTTACCGAGCAGTAGAAGCATATCTCTAACTCATTACATACCGCCGCTGAGGCCACTATAGGGTTTCAGCGAGCCCGCTAGAACAACTGGTACGATGAGGAATGTAGCACTGCCTCGGACAAAAAGGACGCTGCATACATGGAGACGTTGCGAACGGGCGCAACCCGCAGTGTATGGCAACGCTATAGTGTGGCGAGGAAGGAAGAGAGACTCCTTTTCAGAAAAAAGAAACGTGAAGCCGAAAGGCGTGAGTGTGAGGAGCTTGAGATGTTGGATGGCAGGAATGATGCCCGAAAATTCTATGAAAAGATCCGGCGGATGACGGAAGGTTTAAAGACCGGGGCAAGTTCTTGTAAGGACAATAATGGCGACCTGGTAACCGACGTACAGAATGTACTTAAATTATGGAGAGAGCACTTCTCCTCACTGCTAAATTGCGAAGGAGACGGCGAACCCGATACCCCAATCCCTGACGATGGAAAAGTCGTCCCACCACCTGACTATGATGAAGTGAGGATAGCTCTATCCCGGCTCAAAAACAACAAATCGCCTGGGAAAGACGAACTACCCGCCGAGCTGTTCAAACACGGAGGCGAAGAACTGGTAAAGAGCATGCATCAGCTCTTATGCAGAATATGGTCAGATGAGTGCATGCTCTGCCCAATCCACAAGAAAGGCGATCCCGCTAACCCCACCAACTACCGTGGAATCAGTCTTCTTAATATCGCATATAAGGTTCTTTCTAGCGTATTGTGTGAAAGACTGAAGCCCATCGTAGACAAACTGATTGGACCTTATCAGTGTGGCTTTAGACCTGGTAAATCTACCATCGACAAGATTTTCACGATACGCCAAATCCTGGAGATGACCTATGATAAAAGAATCGACACTCACCATCTCTTTGTCGATTTTAAGGCCGCTTTTGACAGCGCAAAAAGGAGTTGCCTGTATGCCGCCATGTCTGAATTTGACTTCCCTGCAAAGCTTATACGGCTTTGCAAAATGACGTTGAGCAAAACCAACAGCTCCGTCAGAATCGGGAAGGACCTCTCTGAGCCATTTGAAACCAAACGAGGCTTCAGACAGGGCGACTCGCTTTCGTGCGACTTCTTTAACCTGATGCTGGAGAAGATAATTCGAGCAGCAGAGCTAAACCGCAATGGCACAATCTTTTACAAGAGAGTGCAATTGCTGGCGCATGTAACGTACACGTTGAAGTGGATCCGCCGCTTTGGCCCAATCAATGTGGAATGCCCCAACTAGCTCAGGTATTTAGGCGCGGTTCTGAACCCTTTTCCACATTGATGCAGGGCGGATGTTACAATCATCTTATTTCATCTCCATACAGGTCGGTGGAAGCCCACCCTACCTTGGACCGCTCGTTTATTCTTCTTTCTTGCAGGTCCCCTTACTTCCATTTGCTCCTTCCGGTTCCGCAATACCTAGCCTTTTTCATCTTTTCTCCCCCACCCAGTTCAATTAGCAATTCATATTTATTTATTTTCTAATTTCATTCAAAAATATTTAATATAATGAAAATCATTTAAAAAAACATAAAAATTGTATACTAAAAATGTGCTTTACACAACAATTGTGTTACCGCGTACATACGCATATAATTCGAGATTCACAAAAAAAATCACCACAAATTTAAAATATGTAGTACAATTAACAAATTATGATTACAATACAGTAAGTTTTGGGACTTCCTGTCGACACAACTAGGACCAAACTAATTTTTAATACTCAAGGTGCCGAATTCGGCAGCAGAGGAAGGGGGAGACCTCGACTGAGATGGAAACAACCGGTGGAGGATGACTTGAACTCCCTTGGGGTTTCCAATTGGCGTCAGTTATCGCTAAAAAGGAATGACTGCTTTGATACGAAACGGCCAAAATCGCTTAGGCGGTTAAGCGTCATTATGACGCAAGCCAAGATTAGTTTAGATTAGAAAAAAAGAACACGAGTTACTTGGTTTTGTTGTGAACTAAATTCTTGATTCAGTGCATTTTAAGTTACTTGGTTTAATAATTTTTTAGTTTAAGGTACTTAGAAACAAGATAGGAAGAAACGGAACGAGGTCCCTGATAGATTTTTTCACGGGATTCCGAAAATTCGTAGAACGACGAAACCAAGTAACTGACACTTACTTTCCTTTCCGAACAACCTGATGACGCATTCAAAATAGATTACGAAGCTTACTTATAATATGGAATAATACCGAAATCGTATTCTGAGGTAGCGTTGCGTACTTTTAGTAAATTTTTGCATAAAATTTCGTATGCAAAGCAAGTCGGAATGAAAATTTGCACCGTCCCGTTAGGCTGTAAATATCTATGACAACTTTAACAGCAACAAAAAATAAGTTGCAATTCAACAATCGCGAACGTAAACACACACAGACACGTGTGTATTCATGTATTGGAACATTTTGTGTGGATAAGTTAGTGCAAAAGCAGCAACGTTAGCAATTTATAAACAAAAAATTCCACACAGTGTGTCGAATAGCACAAAAAGTTGAGAGGAAGAAAATTTTTTAGAATTTTTTGTGTAAATACAAAAGAGTCAGAAGTAATAACCCTGTAGGGAAAATCTCTAGTTCAGAGCTAGTTCGCTTGTAGTGCGTTCCGAACCAGTACTAGTTCGCGAACTCTTTCTTTTACATGAAATCAACTGGCGAATTTAACATGGCGATTTCCTAGGCTGGAACTAGTACACAGCTAAAAATTTTAACCTAAATTTTAAACTTTTTTGGACTACATATATGACCAAACCAAATTTGGATTCAAATCCAATATAGACCAGTTTTATAACCAGAAATGTTTTAACAATTTTTTAAAGATAAAATAAATTTTTTGTCCGTTGGCGGGAATTCGAACCAAGACTCCCCGCATCATGCCCGTCTGCTCTACCACTGAGCTACATCGCACACATAAATATTGTTGGCAAAATTCTATCTTGAATAAGCTTTCAAAAATAAATTTGAATTTTCAAACACAAAAGTTTAAATTTTAGACCGAAAAGTTTTAAGAATAAAAAAAAACTAAAAAAATGTGGCATCTGGCAGGATTCAAACGAAAACGCTCAGGAGTCACAGCCGACTGCTCTACCGCTGAGCTATGACGCACATGAAGTTCTTGTGGGCAAAATTCAATTATATTCAAACAAACCAAAAATAAAAAAATTAGACTGCTTTTTCATTTAGATTTTAAATCGAAACCAAAAGAAATTGAAAATCTTTGTAGGTATTTGGACGGTTTGAAATATTGTGCGAAAAGGTTTGAAAAATTGATTAAACTTTATACGGGTTTAAAATTTAGGTTCATTTTTTTAGCCGTGTACAAAATTCCACAGTTTTGATTTAGTTCGTTTATTGGTACTATTTCTATAGTTCTGAACCATTTCTACGCATAGAAACGAAAATAAATTAAAAACAAAAAACTTAAATTCAAATACGAATCCAAATGCCTTTTATGTGAACTAGTGAAAATGTATTCACTAACGTAGTAGTTCTTATTGGCCACTTTAAGTCTAGTTCTGAACCTGAAATTTGTTCACCAGTGCCTGAGTTCCCTGCAGGGAACTAGTGAAAATGTAAGAACTAACGTACTAGTTCTTATTGGCCACTTTATATCTAGCTCTGAACCAGAAATTTGTGTCACTAGTGCCTGAGTTCCCTGCAGGGAATGAACAAATCGCACCACCACCACGCCAGATCTTTCCACGCTTGCTGTTGTCACGGGAAAAGTTGCCAAGTCAGTGAGAATAATTTTTGTACCACTGACATAGTTTCCATCACAATACTCCAATAGTTTTAAAACCTCCAGTGCTTTTTCATCGACGATATTTTCGCACACCACAACCTATATTCTGCCTTTACTGTTGTTGATGATATGTGATCTTCGAAGAATGGGGCAAAGTTGTCAAGCTCATCTGCTTTACTTACATAAGCGAATCCTGGAAAAAGCAGTTGGAAGCTCGGTAGAAAAATCTGTTCCGTTAAGTTTTCAAGTAACGAATCGATGTATGATATGAACATGACGTAACCACAAAGGTGATATACATCTTGACAGATGTCAAATGAACGGTCTTAACTTGAACGGTTGTGTTTTGGAAGTACAAGAGAAAGGGGCATAAAAGAAGGCCCGTTTGTAAAATAGTATTGAATTTCATACTATTTTTATTAAGGGATTCAGTGCAAGAAAATGTAATTTTAGCTTTTTTAAGGTCTCTTCAGCCATTAAATCAAAGTTTGAAATTTTCTCTAGCTCTTTTTTATTAGAAACATTTGAAGTAGTGTATGAAACAAAGTTTTCAACGAAAAGGGAAAGACCTATTTTGAAATTTTGACAAGAATTCACTGGAAAGCTCAAAGAAAAACGCATACTAACCAACAATTGCTGGTTTCATAAAAGTTTATTTGTGCTTTCTCAAACATTTGAACTATGTACAATATAAAAGATTATATCACTTCGTACTTACTATTTCTAATTAATTTATTTAATATTTATTTTGCCTTTATACATATTTATTTATACATATTTATATTATTTTGTTTTATTTTATTATTTTCTTCATCATTTTTTAAAATTTAATTTAATTTTATTTTATTTTTTTATTTTGTTTTTAACGATTTTTTAAATGTTATTTTTATTTGATTTCAATTTTTTATTTTATTTTATTTGATTTTATTTTTTTTTATTTTGTTTGATTTTTTTTTATTTTTTTTTTATTTTACTTTTTTATTTTATTTTGTTTTAATTTATTATTATTATTTTCTTATATTATATTTAATTCTATTTTATTTATTTATTTTTTTTGTTAATTTTTTCTTGTGATTTTATTTAAATTTTTTTAATTCTTTTTTTAATGTTTATGGAAAACACTTTTCGTTTTTATTATCTTGTTTTTATTTTTAAATTAAATTTTACTTTTATTTTATTTTTTTATTTATTTTTATTTTTTTTTACCTTTATTTTTTTTATTAAATTATTTCATTTTTATTTTGTCTTTTTTTTTATTTTCTTTATACTTTTTAAAATTTTATTTTATTTTACGTTTTTTAGTTTTTTTTCTATTTTATTTTATTTTTTATTATTTTTTTCTTATTTTATTTTATTTATATTTTAATCCATTAGTGAATTATTCATGCAACATATGCAGAAAATACTTTTAGTTTTTTATTATCTTGTTTTTATTTTATTCTTTAATTAAATTTTATTTTTATTTTATTTTTTATTTTATTTTTTTTTTTTTTTATTATTTAATTTAATTTTTTATTTCGTTTTTTATTATTCTCTTTATTTTTGAATATTTTTTTTATTTGATTTTTTTTTATTAATTTTCTCTATTGTATTTTTTATTATATTTTTTCATTTTATTTTTACTTGATTTTTTTATTTTATTTTATTTTGTCTTTTATTATTTTTTTTTTAATATGATTTTATTTTTTTAATTTTATTTTTTTTTGTTTTTTTTTTATTATTATTTACTTTTAATTTTTTTTTATACATTTTTTTTTTATTTTTATTTTATTCTATTTTAATTGATTTTCTTTTTTTTTTAATTTTACTTTATTTTATTTTAGTTTTTTTTATTTAATTTAAACGTTCTTAAATGCATTCGTGAGTTATTCACGCAACATATGCATACGTATATGAAGATGAACGACAAGAAGGACTTTCATACATAGATTCGAATTCTATAAGCAAAAAATTAAAATTAAAATAAAGACATAAGGGCTTATAATATGTCAGAACGAGGTGTCCTATAATTATGATAAGGGGTATAGTTATTTAGTTTCAGTGGCCTTCTTGGGTTTGGCTTGTGTTCCTTCGAGGAAACCGTTGCGGAAACGGCGACGTACGACTTTCAGATAACGCATGCGACCCGTGTCAGTGGTCTTCCTCCTCTTGGCATTCACGAACCAGTTTTATGAGCGCAGCTTAGCAGCGGGGTAACCACATTGGGAGCATGTTGACTTTTGTACGATGAAAATCCACAGCGACAGTAAAGCTGATGGCCCAATGCCCG
The DNA here is from genome assembly GCA_964058755.1 of Campiglossa producta. NCBI lineage: Eukaryota > Metazoa > Arthropoda > Insecta > Diptera > Tephritidae > Campiglossa > Campiglossa producta. The sequence goes on from CAXKVI010000176.1 coordinate 79,191, forward strand.
CTTGCTCTGCTGGCTTTGCCTCGAGAAATGTCAAAATTCTTTTGAACTCTACTGAATTATATGATAGCTGGCCAAGTGGCAGCCTTACTTTGCTTGCTTTAGCCAGGGTGCACCAACGGGGAGGCGACCTACTCTTACACCCGCTGTTTGTCTTGTTTGTCTCATCCTGTATTTTTGACAACTTTTGTAGCTTCTATTGGGCCATAGAAGCTTTAAAAGGAAAGCAAGGCAATCAAAGCAAGCGTACATTGGGTCATCAGCTTAAAAGGTGCGTCTTATTGTGACGTTTGCCAAAACTTGATGTACCTTTGGTCGTCTTGGATGGCGAAGAGCCGTGCTCCTGGAAAAGCGCCACGGTAGTGTTTCTAAAGCTTGGAAGCCTAAGGACACACGGGGTAAATCGACGGAAACTGCGCTCCTCCACAAACCTTTCGCAACTTAACAGCAGTAGCCAGTTTTCTGCATCTGGAAATATATTTAATAAATGAAATCAATAATATTTAAAAGATTTTTTAGCAAATCTTACCCTTAATTGTCTACAAAACACAAAATGCAAGCAATTTTCCAAAAAAAAAATTGTTATTTGTTAGTTTTGAATATTTTGAAAGATAAAAGTGTCAGAACAAAAGGAAATTGGTAACAAGGTGTTGCCAACACAAGCGTTTTTAACTAAATTGTGAATCGTATGACTTTCATTCCACAATTTGCTCTGGAATAAAAAGTAGTTTTCTGAAGAGACAACATTGCAAACACCGGTGGCGTTCAAGATGGCGGTGTTAGAGCGAGAAAGTGTATTTAAATATCACCTTCTAATTATTACATCATGTGATATGAATATCGTGATTCTGAAATACGCTTCACTCGACGTCGTTCCCGGGCTAGCTCGGTTTCTTTGACGCGATACCACTCTTGGAGCATGGATTTCACCGACAAAAAAGTCTTCAGCGATTTTCGATGCGAAAACAAAGATTTGCCCGAAGAAATCATCAGCAGATTGTCTAATTTCGCGCAAAGACTGATTTGCCTGGTGTGTGCCAGGGATGGCGGCAATATGAAGTTTTGATTGAGAGTAAAATATGAGACAATGGATGACGATGAAACTGAAGTTATGGCCCGGAAATAGAAATTGTAGCCGAATTTCAGGTGTATATTGCAGACTTTCAGGCGTAGGAGTTTTTCTTATACCTCGGGAACCGCCCAACCGATTTGGATAAAATTTGGCATTATGGATAGTATGATTCATTCTAAGATTATATGCGTGGGTGTTGCCCCTTTGGGCAGTTCACAGGGTTGCCACCTATCTCAACTGTTTTTTTTTAATATTGAGCAAGATATGCCAATATGGGTATCAAATGTAAGGTATTTTCGACCTTATTACAAATATGTAAATCTCAAGCAGGGTTGGCACCTAGGGTTGCCACCTAACCGCATTTTATTTATTTTTATTGATATCTCGGGAACCGCTTGACCGAAGTGGATAAAGTTTGGCATTATAGATAGTATGATTCATTCTAAGATTATATGCGCGGGTGTTGCCACTTGGGGTGGTTCACAGGGTTGCCACCTATCTCAGTTTTTTTTTTAAATATTGTGCATGATATGCCAATACAAAAATCTCAAGCAGGGTTGTCACCTAGGGTTGCCACCTAACTGCATTGAAATATTTATCCCATCTCGATGATTTTCAACATCGATATTTCACATATAAAAATACCAATACTTACAAAATTTCACGTTCCTACCTCTTTAATTACAGGAGTTATAGCCCAAAATCCGTTTATCGGAACAATCGATTGTATGGGAGCTATATGAAATATTTATCCCATCTTGATGATTTTCAGCATCGATATTTCACATATAAAAATAGCAATACCGCCAAAATTTCACGTTGCTACCTATATAATTACAGGAGTTATCTACTAAAATCCGTTTATCGGAATAATCGATTGTATGGGAGCTATGTGAAATATTTATCCCATCTCGATGATTTTCTACATCGATTTCACATATACAAATAGCAATACTTACAAAATTTGACGTTCCTACCTCTTTAATTACAGGAGTTATAGCCCAAAATCCGTTTATCGGAACAATCGATTGTATGGGGGCTATGTGAAATATTAATCCCATCTCGATGATTTTCAGCATCGATATTTCACATATAAAAATAGCACTACGGCCAAAATTTCACGTTGCTACCTATATAATTACAGGAGTTATCCACCAAAATCCGTTTATCGGAATAATCGATTGTATGGGAGCTATGTGAAATATTTATCCCATCTCGATGATTTTCTACATCGATATTTCACATATGAAAATAGCAATTCTTACAAAATTTCACATTCCTACCTCTTTAATTACAGGAGTTATAGCCCAAAATCTGTTTATCGGAACAATCTATTGTATGGGAGCTATATGTAATATCGGTCCGATCTTGCTGGTTCCGACAAATGATTCCTATATTGGAAAATGGTAGCCGCGTACAAAATTTCAGCAAAATATCTCAAAAACTGAGGGACTAGTTTGTGTTCAAACAGAGAGACAGACAGACGGACATGGCTAAATTAACTCATCTCGTCATCCTGATCATTTCGGTATACTTATTGATGGGTCTATCTCTTCTTCTTCTCATACTTACAAACATCGGACCAAAGTTATAATACCATTTCATGTTCATGAAAGGTATAAAAACTAAAACTCACGCTTTAGAGAGTATTGAACTAAAAAGTTGAAAATTATTTTAAAACCCTACGCAGTAGTATTGTGGAAAAAGCGTGGTCCGCTTTGTTCCATAATCTTCGTTTTTTATCTAACTTATTTTTACCTTTTTAGTGCAATATTCTTTAAAAGCGCGTGTTTTCGCTTTTTAAACTATATTTATTTTTACTTTTTAGTTAAATGTGTTATGAAGTAATCGATAAATATATCGAAATATACCGCAGTGCAAACGAAACCTCAGGGCCTCCACTTTCGTTTGATACCCATATTGTAGACAATTTTGAATATCATTTTGACCGATAACTCAGCTATCGATAAATATATTGAAATATTCCAAAGTCCAATAGAAACCTGTAGAACTTCCCTTTTGTTTGATACCCAGAGTGTAGGCATTATGACCGATAACTTAGTTATCGATAAATATATCGAAGTCCAAATGCAACCTCCTATCGTTTGACACCCATATTGAAGGCACATTTCAAGGTTTTTGTGACATTCATATGCCACTATCGGGTAGACTGAAGTAGAGTTACATACAAACAAGCAAACATACATATGAATGTATGTACAAGTAAAGCTAATGAAAGCGTAGTAAAGAAACTAGCATTATGTGGGAAAAGCGTCGAGCGCTCGATATACGAAAATTATGGCAGAAAGCGGACCACGCTTTTTCTACAATACTACTGTGTAGGGTTTTTAAAATTATTTTCAACTTTTTAGTTCAATACTCTCTAAAAGCGTGAGTTTTAGTTTTTTTAAACTATATTTATTTTTTTACTTTTTAGTCAAATGTCCTATGAAATTATCGATAAATATATCGAAATATACAGCAGTACAAACGAAACCTCTGGACCTCCACTTTCGTTTGATACCCATATTGTTAGAAAATTTTAAGGTATTTGGCCTCACATTTTGACAATAACTCAGTTATCGATAAATTTATCGAAGTATGTCGATGTCCAAATGAGACCTGGGGCCTTCACCTTTCGTTTGATACCCATATTGTAGGGAAATTTTAAGGTTTTCGGGCAACCACATTTTGACCGATAACCCAGTTATCGATAAATTTATCGAAATATGTCGATGTCCAAGTGAAACATGGGGCGTTCACCTTTCGTTTGATACCCATATTGTAGGGAAATTTTTTAGGTTTTTGGGCAATCATCTTTTGAGCCGTAACTCAGTTATCGATAAATTTATCGAAATATATCGATGTCCAAATGAAACCTGGGGTCTTCCCCTTTCGTTTGATACCCATATTTTAGGGTCATTTTACGGTTTTTGGGCCACTGGTGCTTAGACCGAACGAGAGTCACATACATACAAGCAAGCAAACAAACAAACAAACAAACAAACAAGCAAACATACAAGTGAACTAGTACGGGACTGGTATTTTACAACTAGTATAATTCTAGTATCATGACTAGTAGATGACTGGTATGTTCTGGTCGAAATCTGACAATTGACATTTCGTAGGACATCAACACGTAAAAAATACCTGTTGCTTATATGGAAAAAAGACAAAACACTGACTAGTTGGGCCCGACTAGTTGTAAAGTAGTTTTCAACTAGTTGCTTTCGCTGCAGGGTTACCCTTTATTTTATTATTTGCCTTCATTTATACTAATATAAAATGGATATTTCCTGACTAGTATGCATTCAGCCAGAAAATTTTTCTGACAAGCTTGAGGTTCGCTGCAGGGTATATACTCTGCTCTTTATATTAAAAAAACGGTGGCGCGAACTAAAGTCAGTGGAACTAATATCAGTGACATTAAGACGCATGCCGAAAGCTAAATAAGGTCAGAATTTTTAGCGAACTAACGTCATTGACATTAGTTCTCTTTACGGAAGCGAACTAAAGTCAACAAATTTTTTTTTATATTATTCCGTTAATACGCGTTGGAAGTTAAATATCATACAAGATGCACTTGGGTATTTGGAATAATGGTGCTAAACTGGTTTTATTTCAATTTTATAGTATATAAAAAACTAAATATTTACTAAGTCAAAAATATTAATTCAAAAAAGTGCAGCAGGCGAAAGTTGGTATAAAAAATCGCGATACCTATATATTAAAAAATTTTATTTTTTATTATTACCTGAAAATAAAGAATATTATATCTAAAAAAGCCGCGCTATTTTGTTAAATCCCTCATTCATGATATAATATTCTTTAGTTTCAGGTGATAATAAAAAGTGAAAATTTTGACTAAATCCCAAATACATTACATAATATCTATTGTTTAGTTTCAGGTGGTAATACAAAATTAAAATTTTCGCCGGAGGCGGTTTTTAAATAAATCGCCAATGAATGGCTTAATTTTTTATGATTCAGGTTGATTCAGGATTTTCACTGCGTCACATCTCAAACCCGAATGTCTCACTGTACATGCGAATTAATATCAAAACATCAAGCGAACTAATGGCACTGACATACACGAAATTCCGTAAGATGATGCACTCTTACGAGTATTTTAATTTTCTTGAAAAGGAGGAGGGAAACTTGCGTTCGATTTTTGAGTAACTTCCCGGAAGCTAGAGACTTGAGAGTATACGCATTTCTCAGAAAGCGGCGACAATGCAATTCCTCATAAGTAATATTCCAGTAGGTGGCGCACTGATCGACACATTTCGTAACCTTGTTTGAAATTGGAGTGACTTGAATTTTGACAAATACATACATAGTTCTGGTCTCGATGATAATACAATTTATAAAATTCAAGATCATAATAAGTCAAAATTTCTGAAAATCTGTGAAAACTTTCTCGGATAGCTCAAGACTTCAAACTTTACAGATACTTCAACAACGGATAAAGCTGTTGCCTTTTTGATGGAAGTACTGTGAAATCTTAAATAAAAAGATGATACAAAATTTTTAAATACTACTATTTATGTACAGTTACCTACTATGTTTTTAGTATTTTGCGATTGATCTAACATTTCTAGCCAAAATGATAAATTTATATAAAATTTCTCTGACTGGTTTTAACATTTTGAAACATACCCAGAACATAACCACTGTTTTCTAATACAAACAAAAAACGCTTCATTTGTAAAACAGTATATTTGCATTTGTAGTGAAAAATTGTTCATTTGTTAGCGCATGTATTTCTATGTTCCATAAATACGTTTGCTTGCTTTAGTCTACATATTTGAAAGATAGTTTGTTTTCGGGTAGAGCACCTCTTCTCCTGTGTTGTTTTAGGGATTTTATACCTGTATGTGTAAATCTCTCATTGGCTGTTACAGAAAGTGATCCGATGGTAAGTATTAGATATCCGTATTCACGAGACAAAAATACAGATTTTAAAGTGACTTGTCTACCTTACCTTTTTTTGACATCAGTTATTGTTTTTAATTGGTTGAATAAATAATTGTAAGTGATGATAAGGTTAATGTAGGAAGCAAGCTGCCATTTAAACTCGCAACTAAGTATATAAAGTTGAGTTTTATTCCATCTTCTCATTGCTTACATATGTTTTGTGTTGTTGTTGTATTTATTGCACTGTGTCGTGTTTGCGCCCAACGCGCGTTCCATCGTTGTCTAAAAACAAAAACTAATTTTAAAACCTGTCTACGTATGAAACAAGTTTATCAGTCAAAACTATCACAAGTCACAACAACTCACGCCAGCGGCGGTTCATTCCTTTCCTGTTTCACAACAATTTCATTGCGCTTTTTTGTTAAAATTTTTGCACACTTGTGTCTTTTTGCCATTTAGAATATCTAGTACTTTTGTACTTTTAGTTGGCTCAATTGTTGTACATATTTTCTGCTATTGTCTTGATAGTGTGTTGATTTTTTTGTATATTCTGTTGTTGTTGTTATTGTTGAAGCATGACCATTTGGCGCACAATACAATACAATATTTTCTATGCGTTATGTCTAAGTCAAGAGGAAATGTTATAATATGGATAGATGAAAAGAAGTTTCAAAAGTTTTAAAATCTACGCTGACAGTTTTCAGGATGTAGTTGTACTCACTTAGAACTGATGTAAGTATTTAGTTACATGTTAAGAAGTATAAAAATAAATTTAAAATATATACAATTCCAATAACTGAAATTTTTTTGCGAGTGCAAAGATCAACGCCTCATCTAATTTAAAATGGATTTTTGTGACGTATTAACTTTATTATTTAATATTTCTTTTCTTTTTATACATAACTAATTCCTAGATTTAAAAAGTTGCATAAATCCCTAAGTGATTATGAAAAAGTAGATATCGTACCGTTTGGACCTTGGAACTTGGACATGGTGCAAAATTTACACTAACACCCGAATTACTGTCTGTTAGCTCATTTCATATTTAATTAGCACTATCCATTCCCAACAGTTCTGCATTTGCCACTTTTTAATATCTCTTCGAGTTTAGATGCTATCGAAAGAGTCAGTACCAAAAATGGTCTGAAAACCGTAATACACTCATTTGATTTTTTTGATCGTAGATGCAACTGATGAGTGTGCTTAAATATGGTCCAGGATAGCCATGGACAAGTTTTTTGGCCCTCCTGAACAATCAATAAAAAACGGATATCTGTTTTGGTATGTGACATATTACCTTAACCTTTTAAGTCTCCCTAGCGAAATTAAAACTTTGACCACAATGCGACACGCCTAACCCATCCCTAATCGGGATAAAAATTTATGTGTGGCATAGTTTACCGTGGTGTAACCTATCTAGGAAAAAATTTTATTTTATATTATAAATTTAATTATAAGGACCACCTTAGTGTATATATTTCAAAATTACGCTATCCACAGCATTGCCGTGTGTGAACATCACATCATAAGGGTATATATTTTCTCTGACAGCCAGGCGGCTCTTCGCAGACAATTCTCCCACCAGTTGACGGGACTTGAACTTGTCTAATTGACTTTTCGTTTCTCTAAAATATGCTGGGGCATCGACGTGGATCGGCTCCAAAAGTATCAGAGACGTATCAGAGAGAGGTCCTTGCATCCTGGGACACGCCAGGGATCGGAACTCTTGTCAGTTTCAATTTATATAGCTTTCTCCAATATATCGACGTGCCATACGAAAACTAACACTTTTTAAATTTTTTACGAAAACTGACACTTTTCAAATTCTTTAAGAAAACTAATATGGTGTTTCCACCAAAAACAAACACCGTGTTTGTAGGTTTCGGGTTTGAAATAATTGTCAACTGTTTCCACCCTACAAGACGGGCTGATATTTTTACTAACACAGTCACACTCTAAATTATCAATTCTGATGACGTTTTGACGAAAACTCTGACAATTGTCATTTATTGTCATAGCTGACTGTCACATGAGGATGAAATGATTATAGCAAATGATGCATTTTCAAGTTCTTTCAAAACTTAGAAATTGTAAATTAAAATATTTTAGTTTTCAAATTTAAATAGAAAAGAAGCGGTAAAATAAATTTGGCTGCAACAAAGGAAGATAAGTATAAAAACTTAACCAAATTAATTTAATTAAAGTAAATTCAACTTTGGATTTTTGTGTAGGAGTTTTCTGGAAAAGGAAGTGCAAATAGGTTCCAGATAAAAAGAAGAGAGAAGTGCAAGCAAAATTTGATAACAAGACTTGGAACTATTCTTGAGATGCTGCAGGTCTGGAATCCGTCTCTCCCGACGCAGGATTGGGGCGTCAATCTGGTCGATGATGTGGTTGGGCCCAATAGACAGGTGGTTATCACTCTGAATAAGGAGGCGCTCGAGCCCCTTAAACGGTGCAACGGACGAGTGCATTACGGCTTGGGTCAGATCGTGATCCACGTATACCGTGGCGATGCACAGCGCGCTGCTATTCCGGACGCTCCGGAGGACTCGGAGATCGAGGCATCGGAAGGGGAAGCAGAGGAGTCCGACGCGGAAAGTATGTTATCCGCCACGTCAAATTGCGATGGTGCTGCGAACAACTCGGCGATAGAAGAAAGCCTGCTTGACGAAGAAGGCCTCGACGTCACGATCGTGGCTAAACCTGAGCACACTAACGTTGATGCTGCTTCAGACAGCAGGGTTCCCGCCACGCCAAATCGTGCAGGTGCTCTGAACAACTCCTCGTTGAGAGACAGCCCCCGGAACAGGCCAGACCTCGACGACACGCTGGCGGCAGGGAAGTCTGAGCTCTCTCATGTTGGTGGTGCTTCAGATAAATCTGCACAAATCTAAAGCAGCCTCGGCTGTTTTAAGCAGTCGTCTTTCTAAAGGCGACGTAGACGTGGTCCTTATCCAAGAGCCCTGGGTCAATAGCTCTAGGATCTCTGGATTGGGGACTAAGGGGTACAAGCTCATCCAAGCCAATGATGAGGGCAAGGTCAGAACCTGTATTTTGGTAAAGTCTGAGCTAAACACCTTTCTCTTACCCAACTATTCAAATGGTGACATTACAGCTGCCAGCTTAACGGTCGGCAGCACCAGCCTGACGATGGCGTCGGTCTACATGCCCTATGACGCCGAAGAACCTCCTCCACAAAAGGAGGTGAAAGATCTGGTGGAAAATTTCTGCACGGGTCATCTTATTATTGGAGCTGACGCTAATGCTCATCACGTCCAGTGGGGAAGCTCCGATATTAACGCTAGGGGCGAGTCTCTGTTTGACTACCTACTAACAACTAACCTGGTGGTTTGTAACGTGGGTAACGAGCCTACTTTTATAACTGAAGCTCGTAGGGAGGTTATAGACCGCACTGTTTGTAGCGAAGGCGCTTATGAGTGGGTCAGAAAATGGCGTGTTCTTGATGAGCATTCATTTTCTGACCATCGGTACATAGAAATTGTGTTAGACTTTATTGTTGAGCAGCCAGTTATGAAAAGAAATCCACGCAACACTAACTGGCAGCTACATAACCAAATATTAGCTAGGGACCTACCAGTATTACCTCCACAAGCCCCCTCATCAGTGGGAGAAATGGATGATCTGGTAACGACCTTTACAACGGCGCTCTCAAATGCCCTAGAGCAGGCTTGTCCAGTACCAAAACCACGCGGCAAACATAGACCCCACTGGTGGTCTTACGACCTGGATTCGTTCCGTATATCATGCAGGAAGCAATTTAACAAGGCCAAGAGCATCGGTACGGAGCCTGAATGGCTCGAATATAAAGCTAAACTGAGGGCCTATAAAAGGGCTCTAAGGCAAGCGAAGAGAACTTCGTGGAGAAATTTCTGCACCGGGGTCGAAAAAGTCGATGATACAGCGAGACTTAGACGAGTGCTATCAAAAACTCAAACAGCCATTAGCTATTTACGGAAGCCTGACGGATCTTGGACCAGCACGGAAGGGGAAACCCTGGAGCTGCTCCTGAACACACACTTTCCGGGGAACTTGTATGATGCACCTGTAGCATCTGCAACAAACCTGGCGGTAAACATACCCATTAAGGAGGAAAGGGTAGGGTGGGCAATCAAAAGCTTTGAGCCGTTCAAGGCAGCTGGGCCAGACGGGATTTTCCCCGCACAACTCATAAACACGCTGGAAATATCAGCTAAATGGCTGGTAGTTCTCTATTCAGCCTGCCTGGCTCTTAATTACATTCCGTGCTCCTGGAGAAGCGCCACGGTAGTCTTTATTCCAAAGGCTGGGAAGGCCTCACACTATGAGCCTAAAGACTACAGACCGATCAGTCTCTCGTCTTTTGCACTTAAAACCTTCGAGAGGATAATTAGCGATTATCTCTCCTCTACTATTGATAGCAACCTTATTTCTAGCTATCAACATGCATACACCAAAGGTAAATCAACGGAAACTGCGCTCCACAGCCTAGTCTCTATTGTTGAAAAATCATTGCATGAAAAGGAGTACTGTCTCGTGGCCTTTCTGGACATCGAAGCGGCTTTCAACAATATAAGGCCGGAGGCTATTAACACTGCTTTAACAAACCTGGGCATAAATAGGTCTCTTATTGGACTAATTGATCAACTACTAAAGGGAAGGAAAATAGTTTCTTCACTGGGAACAGTTGATCTTTCACGCTATGTCACAAGAGGAACGCCTCAGGGTGGTGTTCTCTCCCCGCTCCTATGGAACCTCACCGTAAACTCGCTGCTACGAGACACAAGGTGGGGGGGCGGGAAGATAGTGGCATATGCAGACGATTTAGCTATTGCATATAGGGGCAAATTCCCACAAACCCTGTGTGACTTGATGCAAGTAGCACTGCGAGAAGTTTCTTCATGGTCCTCTCGCTGCGGACTTAGCATCAACCCGGGAAAGGTGGAGCTTGTCCTTTATACCAGGCGGTACAAGATACCACCGTTGAACCTACCAGAACTAGATGGCGTGCGCCTGAACTTAGCTGACAAAGCCAAATTCCTAGGCACAGTTCTAGATAGAAAGCTTAACTGGAAGGAAGGACGCTGTGACTTGGATAGGTGAACGCACCATCGGACAGGATATCTGTATTTTCAGCGACAGCCAAGCGGCCATCAAATCCCTTGGCTCTTACTCGTTCAACTCTGAACTGACGCTCAGCTGTCGTCGATCTCTTCAAGAGATGGCCCAACAGAACCGCGTGAACCTCACATGGGTCCCGGGACACAGGGACATTGAGGGAAACTGTAGGGCAGACGAACTTGCCAGGCAGGGCACGACCAAGCAGATTCTTCAAGATAAAGAGCGCATAGGTATGCCGTTTGCCACGTGCAAGCTAATGCTGAAGGAGCATACACTTCGCGAAGCCAACGAAAGATGGCTACAAGCCCCAGGGTGCCGGATATCCAAGCAAACCTGACCAAAATGCGATCTTAAAAGATCTAGACACATATACGCCCTAAAAAGGAAGGAAATCTCCATATTAATAGGTGTTTTAACCGGGCACTGCCTTATTGGTAGGCACGCAGCAAGGCTAGGCGTTCCCTACCGACGATGCTGCAGGAGTTGCAAAGATGATGAGGAAGAGGAAACGGTGGAGCACCTCATCTGCAACTGCCCGGCCTTAAGCGGAGCGAGAAGGCGCTCTCTGGGAGTTCCCTTCCTGGTTAGCTTAAGCCAGGTCGCGGAGCTAGACATAAAGGACTTGATGGCCTTCATCAAGTTATCAAAATGGTTCGAGGAGGGGTAGCGGTGTCGGTTAGGAGTGTCAGTCCCGGGTTTCGGCTATATGGAGAGTCCCGACAGCACTGGGATTTTCCTTATGGCCGGGCCCCGGGACTGACTTTCCTAGTGTTTGGTGGTATCACAACGGGCCTTTTATTACTGGCCTAGGTGTGCCTTTGCGACAGCCACTTCTACCTACCTACCTACCATTCTTGATTTGCCATTACCCCCGTCATTGGAGTATGAGGACAAAGGTGAGGAGGTAATCGGCAACGTTTATGAGCTTTAGCGCAGTTTAGAGCAGTGAACCAAGGACCCTCTGTCGCCTTTGTTTTGTATGCTGTGTGTTATTTATTTGTATGCAATTTTAAACAATAATAATACTTTTATCAGCCATTTTATTTCATTTTCAAAAATAAATATTTTAGTAAAAAAAAAATTTTGAAACATAATTTTAATATCAGTTTTGCCAGGTATGACAGTTGTGATATCATTATGACTTCATCATGATGTCATCATTGATCCAAAAATAGAGTGAGACAGTTGAAATTAGTAATGTGTTAGAGGGAGACAAAAACTCACACGGACACAGTTGTTGACATCAACTTTTTCTTATTCCTCGTATGAAATGATTGAACCGATGATCGTTTAGCTGGCAGCAATGACAATCAAATGTTGAATCAAATGATTTCCATCTGACGGGCTGATATTTTTACAAACACACTCACACTTCAAATTGTCAATGCTGATAAAGTTTTGTCAAAAACACTGACAATTGTCATTTATTGTCATAGATGACTGTCACATGAGGATAAAATGATAATAACAAATGATGTATTTTCAATAACTTTCAAAACTTAGCACAATTTGATTTCACAAAAATAATTTATTCTCACAAAAATTAACAAAAGAAGCCGCAAACAAAATTTGGCTGGAAAACAAAGATATGTAAGTATTAAATAAAATAATTAAATTAAATTAAAGTTAGCAACTATTCTTTCTTTGCAATTAGGAACCTGATTGGAGAACGTGCCGTGAAGATAGGCCCTGCGTGACTCTCACTGCAGCCGAGGTTTCCATCAGGCAAGCGCGTTCCATTTAAACGGACGTCCACGGACGGGCAGAGTTTGTTTGCATTGGAGTGAAATCGCAGGAGCGCATTTATAACGCAGTGTGAGCGTAGACTATTTCGTCATGTGAACGTCACCGCGCTTGCTGGGGATCTTTTTCGGACGGCGCCTTCTTGAACCAAACCAATGCATTTGGCTTTCAAGATCTAATCTATACATATTTGTACATTATTTATTACTAGAGTTCGCCCAGTGGTTGAAATTCAACCACAAAACCTTATTTTATCTTCCTACCTTTTTGCTATTTCTTAAATTTTCCTTTCTTTTCCATATTGTGTATATTTTTGGTTTCTATACATTCCTATTCATTTTGCCTTTTCCTCCCTCTTTACACCATTCAGTAATATAGTTTCAATGTTGATAATTATTTATTCTTCTTAGGTCGTCTTCATACGTATTTATTTCCTTTCCTTTCCTTAGCATTCATTTGCTTTTATTTCCTTTCCTTTCCTCTCCTTTTCCTTTCCTTTTCTTTCCTTTTCTCTTCTTTCATTTTATTTCCCTTCTTTCTTTCTTTCTTTTCTGTTTTTTTCTTTTATTTTTCTTTCTTTTCGTTTCTTTTATATTCTTACCTGATCCTTCTATCCATTTCCATTACATTCCTTTTTCCTTTTATTTTCTTTTTTTTTCCTTTCCTTTCGTTTCCGTTGCTTTAGTTTCCTTTCATTTTATTCATTTTTTTTTTTCATTTCATTTCTTTTATTTTTTTCTTACCTTTATTTTCTTTCACTTTTTTTATTAAATTTCCTTTCCTGTCATTTCGTTTCCTTACCTTTCCTTTCCTACCGTTTCCTTATTTTCTTTTGTTCCTTTCCGCAACTCCTTTGCTTTTCTTTTTACCTTAGAATTGTGGTTATTGCAAAAAAGGGAGGAACCAGTTATGTTTGCGCATTTATATATAATAGATTCTTTCAGTTGTATTTAATCTATTTATGTATATCTAATATTGCATTAAATTTTCAATAATATATAGCGCATTTTATTTGGTTTTAAAAAATAAATATTTGAATACAAAAAAAAAAAATATTGAGAAAATCATTTTCATATCAGCTTTGACAGGTAATGACAATTGTCAGTTGTGACATCACTGCGATGATAGTTATGATGTCATCATTGGTCCAAAAAAAAACGTGAGAATGAAGAGTACAGATATATGCTTATTTCAAATTAGTAATGTGTTAGAGGGAGACAAAAACTCACACGGACGCAGTTGTTGACATCAACTTTTTCTTATTCCTCGTATGAAATGATTGAAGCGATGCTCGTTTAGCTGACAGCAATGACAATCAAATGTTGCATCAAATGATTGTCATCTGTCTTGTAGGGTGTTTGATATAAATTGTGTTCAATCTGTCATTCGTGTAATTTTATTTTTCTAAAATTTTGTGGAAAATGCTATTTACGCCAAAAGGCAGATCCAGCCACGAAAGCCCTCTGGTAGCCATTTGGGTCTTATAAAAGCTATAACCTTTATAACATAGTTCAATTTTGCGGTGGACCTATCAAACAAGTGTTTGGCCCTATGATTTTGCGTTGCATTTTGAAAAATATTTAAAAATTTAATTTTAATTGTCAACAATTTTGACAAACTGAAAGCAATAGTAACATGATTTCGATAAGAATTTAAAAACTAAAAGGAAATAATGACGTAAATGAACATTATTGTCATCTTTTAATAATAGATCGTATGCAAACCCAAAGCAAACACGCTTTAAAAAGGGGTTTGAAATGGGTTTGGGTTATGAAATTTGTATGAGATTTGACAAGGGTTTCGAGTAGTTTCGAAAGTCAATTAAAATCGGTAGCATCGTGCCATCAACAGTTATATCATCCAAGTTTTCCATGTCTCTAAATTAAACTTTCGGAGACAACCTACTCAACGAAATGATATTTTTACTTACCCTCTAGGGACTCAGGCACTAGTGACACAAATTTCTTGCTCAGAACTAGATATAAAGTGTCCAATAAGAACTAGTACGTTAGTGATTACATTTTCACTAGTTCCCTGCAGGGAACGCAGGCACTAGTGAACAATTTTCAGGTTCAGAACTAGATATAAAGTGGCCAATAAGAACTACTACGTTAGTGATTACATTTTTCTAGTTCGAAACCAGTGTTTGAGGAGTCATTAAAAGGCATTTGGATTCGTATTTGAATTTAAGTTTTTGTTTTTAATTTATTTCCGTTTCTATGCTTAGAAATGGTTCAGAACTATAGAAATAGTACCAATAAACGAACTAGATCAAAACTGTCGAACTGTACTAGTACTAGTTCCAGCCTAGACATCGCCATGTTAAATTCGCCAGTTCATTTCATGTAAAAAAGATAGTTCGCGAACTAGCTCTGAACTAGAGATTTTCCCTACAGGGTACATACTGCCGTCTCCTTGTGGGGCATAGGGTTTCCCCTATGAAGTTCGCCTCACGCAGCTGCTTGTTTTCGCCATTAATTTCTTTGCAACGTTTGAGCAGCAGCACCGGGTCGGCGAGATCTCTGAGGATTCTACCGTAAGGCTTGTCTCGCAATGATATTCTAATGTTCATAATAAAACCGTCGTGGTCCTTTGATCCGAAGGAGAAGCAATGCATATTTACAAGCTACCTTAAACAAAGCAACAAGGAATTTCTTCGCTTAGAATCTTCGTCAAAACTAAACAGTTTTTCCTCAAATGGCCACCAAAAATGACGGTACCTACAAAATCAAGAAATCTTTATCTACTAGTTTGTGTTGGTAGGGCTGGTGCATTAACATCCTATTTTTATGACCAGTTAGTGTCCTAGTAAGAGGTCTTATCTATTCTAAAAGCGATGCCTATTTGATAGGGCTCTTGATTCTAATCGATTACTCGACTAGTCGATTAGTCGAGTAGTCGATTACCAACTTTTGTGCTGTTTGAAAATCGAATAGCAGATATTCGATTTCAGCTAGTCGACTAGCTGTCACTAATCGAATACTAACGATTAAATCGGGTTCCCAGTTTTTACCCGGGTAATAAGGCGGCAAATTTCCACTGTAATTCGCATGCATGTTAAAGTGATATCTGCCATTTTCGCCCATTTATTTGCGTCATTTCTTTGAAATTAAAAAAAATGTAACAGGACCACAGAATATTTGTGTAGGTAGATATACAAAAATGAAAATTTGAAAAATGTATGTATGTCTGTATGAATGTAGATAAAAAAGTTTGAAAATTTTTTTTCATACTGCAAAACGTTTTATGTCAATATTATTCTTTTAGGTTTAAGTGCGCAATGTACGCATCTTTCTCTTATTCTACGTCGCCGTTTGCAAAAAGATAGTTGAAAGATTGATTCGTGGGGCCAAAAAAAAGTAAAAGTACATTCAAATACACCTAATTTTCGAAAGAACTCAAAAATTACAAACATTACATAGAGCGTTTTGATGTATTACCAAAAATATACGGGAACATTAGAGTGCCAAAAAAAGTTCCACACTTTCTATCGGAATGATTAAGCTTGAGAATTTATTTTTTTTGGAGTAAAAATGCTTCTGCCGGCAAATGGAACATTTCCAATGAAAATAAAAAGCAAATTTGACATGTGAGAAATTATAAGAACCTGCAACTCTAGTGTCTTAGTTTCTGTTTGAAAACTTTAGATTTGTAACAAACTTTTAAAATTGTTATTTGTTCATGCACTGCTAAGTGCTCTCCAATGCTGCTGTTATGTCAGGCCGAGTTAAAATACAGGAGATGATTGAAACACGAGCTTTTAATCCAATTTAAGATTTTATAATTCCCTCTTTAAAAGGGGTTGGGGTCAAAATTCTGCTTTTTTGGAAATTCTGCATTCATAAGTCGAAACACCGGAAATCAAAATTATGGAAGTCAATATTCTGGAATCCAAAATTCTGGATAACGAAATTCTAAATTGCAAAATTCTGGAATCCAAAATTCTGAAATTCAAAATTCTGAAATTCAAAATTCTGTAATTAATGATTAAAAATGCGTGTTGATAACAAAAAAGTGCGTACTTTTTTTGTTATCAACACGCATTTTTAATCATTAATTACAAAATTTTGCCTTTAACATTTAACTGGACTTGTTCTGAAGGAATTAAAAACAAATGTACCGTGCGTATTGACACACAATTTCACGGCTGTGAAATACCAACAGGTTATCACGACTTGGTGTAGAAGGCCGAACACTTAACCGCTACACCACGGCGGCCGCCATGCGGCGGCTGTGAAATGTTATACGAAAAAAAAATGAACATTCTCATGATCCATCATCATCATTTATTGGCGCTTAACCGCCTAAGCGATTTTGGCCGTCGCCTATCAAAGCACGCCAGTCATTCCTTTTTAGCGATAACTGACGCCAATTGGAAACCCCAAGGGAGTTCAAGTCATCCTCCACCTGTTGTTTCCATCTCAGTCGAGGCCTCCCCCTTCCTCTGCTGCCGAATTCGGGTGACGATTGGAAAACCTTCTGGGCTGGAGCTTCTTTGTCCATTCGCATGACGTGACCCAGCCAGCGGAGCCTTTGGGCTTTAATTCGCTGGACTATGGTCAGATCTGCGTAAAGCTCGTACAGCTCATCGTTAAATCTCCTTCGATACTCGCCGTCGGCATCACGGGAAGGACCATAAATCTTCCGGAGAACTTTTCTCTCAAATACTCCAAGGGCCATCTCATCTTCTCTTGACATTGTCCATGAATCTGAGCCATACATCAGGACAGGTATGATGAGAGACTTATAGAGCGCGATCTTTGTTCTTCGAGAGAGGACTTTACTTCTCAATTGCCTACTCAGTCCAAAGTAGCACTTGTTCGCAAGAGTGATTCTCCGTTGGATTTCTAGACTGATATTATTTTCGGTGTTAATGCTGGTTCCCAAATAGACGAAGTCCCTCACAGTTTCAAATTTGTAACTATCAACAGTGACGTGGCTGCCAAGGCGCAGGACCCACTTTTTTCGCTTCTTTATCCAGTCCAGAGAAGGCAGCGCTTACGGCGCGGTTGTTAAGGCCAATGATATCAATATCATCGGCATACGCCAGCAATTGCACGCTCTTGTAAAAGATTGTACCATTGCGGTTTAGCTCTGCTGCTCGAATTATCTTCTCCAGCATCAGGTTGAAGAAATCGCACGAAAGGGAGTCGCCCTGTCTGAAGCCTCGTTTGGTTTCAAATGGCTCAGAGAGGTCCTTCCCGACTCTGACGGAGCTGTTAGTATTGCTCAACGTCATTTGTCATCATGATCCATGTGCGCATAAAAAATCGGTTGCAGATCCAAATAATCATTTTAAAAATATGGCTTCGTTTGAGTTTTCTGCAGCCTAGCCAAATAATTCAGCGTTCGGTATCTATGACAGAAAAACACATTGGACATTATCTGCCATCAAGAAGTGCCCTTAAGTTAAAAATTAGAAGACAACGGAACAGTTTAAAATGTTTTAAAGATCCAACTTGTGTTGAAAAAATAGTCATTCCTTTATTATCACTTTATGTTTTGGAAGGTCAACTATTTATTTTAAGTAAGAAAGTTATTAAAGTTATGGCAAATGCATTCTTATTTTTGGAACAAAATCTTCGCTGCAGTTGTTAAATGAGAGCGACTGCTGGATTATGGACGGTAAATTTGACGTTGTTCCAACGATGACCAGGCAGCTATTTTCCATACACGGCTGAGTAGAAATACAAATTGTTCCGCTGGTTTTCTGTCTTATGACCAAAAAATCAAAGTCAATGTATATTTCTTAAATATAAGCACAATTTATTAAAATACTCGATTTTGCTAAAATTTTGGGGAAAAAATTTCCAGAATTAATTCTGGAAAACGTAAATTCCGGAATTATGAAAAACCAGAATTTTGAAATACAGCCAAAAAAGGCGAAGGAAGTGCGGAATTCCGATTTCCAGAATTTTATCGACCCAGAATTTTGATTCCGGAATTTTGACTTCAGAATTTTAATTTTAGAATTTTGACCGTTTCCGCTTTAAAAGCTGATGTGGTTTTTTAATATAAAAGTCGCTGGGAATTATTTGGAACGCATAATAATAAAAAAACATGCTCGTAAAATTTCTGGAATTAGCGCTTTTCGAAATTGATGATTGAATAAATATTTTATAAATTTTAAGGAAACATTTAAGCACACGCTAATAAGTTGTTTTTAATATTTGACAAGTATCAGGAGCACAGAATTTCAATGTAAGCAATTATACAAAAAAAAATTCAATAAACTGGTATGTACAGATGGGGGTAGGTGGGACAACTACTCCCACTGTTGAATTGCATTTCGAAAATATCGTTGTGTATGAGAAAAGAACTGAAAGCTAGTAGAATGCGTGTTATTAACGTTAATATTATTATCAATATTACTGCAGTATTGCAGTCAAGTTACTTTATTGATGCTCTGATGTTGATACTTAAGAGATAATGGGGTCTATCAACTATTCCGGCGGAGCTCCCTGCAGGAATAAAGGAAATAGAGTCAATAAAGATAACATCGAAATTATCGAAACATACCGCCAAATTCTCTTAAAATCGGTTGGAATTCCCTCAAGATCTGTTACATTTTCTCCCGCCGGGAGCTCTGCCGGAATAGCTGATG